>NW_022983933.1:0-151462 GCF_010724455.1 Aspergillus lentulus | reverse complement strand
TAATATTAATATCACTAGATAGCCCTAGATCTAGGCTATCTAAATATATAAATATTGATTCAAAATACCTAGTGGTTAGTAAGATATAAGGGAATAATCATTTCTGTCACAGGTTGGTATAAAAGTAGTGGTGGTTTATATATATATATACATCAACCTTTAATAATCACTATAATCTAAGGATGATTTTAACCACCACCCATTCAGCCCTATAGATATTGAATTGATATTTTAGATATAGATTATTATGATGATAAATACTATATATTTCATATAAAAATATTAATTTTCTATAAGTATAGTGATAGTATGGTAGATAGTATAGCAGTTAATGATCATTTGAAATTTCAGAACAGTAAAAATTCACTGAATGATAGCAGTTTAACTCGCCCAAAATCAAACTGAATCTAACCATGGTTAGTTAGTATAGGCCTAGCTAGGCCTAGTAGTGGATTTTATGGTGAAACTTAAACCAAATTAGAATGGATCAGGTTTGGTTCTAATTTCTAAGATTTAGACTTGAAATCACAGTGGTTCGGTTCCAACTGGTTTTAAACTCACCCAAACTCAGACTAAATGCAACTCTAGCCAGAAGCTACTGGTCCCTGTTAGATGTAGTCAGCATAGCGCTAGATGCTATAAAAGCTCTGAGAATATGTGAAGAAGAGGCCGCAAGGTAGGAAGTCAAATGTGGCTCAAATGAGAGGGACGGCAGGTGATCTGTTAGTTGAATAGCCCTAGGGGATGGTAAGATGTTAATATTCACATATATCTTGCAAATCAGCCTAGCATCCGCAGGAACGGGTGTTAGTCAATGTATCTTAGATATGGACGGGGAAGGTTGCTCTGTGGTTAGAATGTACGGAGTATTTGGGGATGTAGACGACCTCTTTCATAGACATCGGAGTTGCTTTAGGAAACGACACCTATAACAGGGAATCGACCAATTTTGCAAAGGGCCGCTATTTTCCGTCTTACGTTAGAGGCTTATACTTAGTAAACAGCTCAGTTCTAGGTGCTTATGCATGCTGTCATAGCTAGTTACCCTTCCCACACCTCCAGAAAGACGTTATGTTAGTATTTAACATACTTCTCATTAGAGTTGCATAACCGAAGACCCGAAACTGCAGCAGTTTGGGTCCAGCTAAGGTTGAACTCGCCCGAACTCGCACCAAATGCAACTCTAACTCTACTCTACACCTATTATCCCAAGAATACAGGACTATGGCCCAGACAGCCTAAAATGCTATCTTTAGGTTTGACAGAGTCGTCATAACACTGAGTCATATTTCTTCTGCAGGCAGTTTGTATAGTACTACAGGACATAACGAAATTGCTTATTGTCAATCTCGGTTTGATCCTGAAAAGTTAGTCTGCGTCATATACTCTGATAGCGACAAAACTTACCAGCATCCCATTCTCAATGCCCCTATCCCCATCTGACTCCTGCGCGCTCATCCGATCCCTTCGCCGATTCTCCAAATACATATACACATACAAAGCTGTAATCGACACCAGCTTGACCATATACCCCACCAGCATCCTGCCCCGTCAGCGTTACTACACCCACATGGAAGATTCTACTCACGCAATATAAGCGCTGCGATACCCCGGCGCCTCGCTCTCCTTGAACGTCTGCGGTCCAATGATGTTCCCCACGCAGTACCCCGTAAACAGCAGCGCCCCGGTCACCTGCTTCTTGGTATACCCGGCGATATTCGAGCTGACCACCGTCAAGCTCATACTGAATCCGAGACCCTGGAAGTAACACAACCACAGGGCCACAAGCCGTCCCCATTTGTTTGTATCAGGCAGACCAACGAGTAACGCAGAGCCAACGATACAGATGGTGTTAGCGACGATCATACAGGCGCTGCGCGAGTGGAATTTGTCACCGAATTCCGTAGCGATCCAACCACCCACCAGCAGCGCGAGGAATTGTACTGCGCCGCCGGGGATCTGGAGGTATTGCGTGCTGAGGGTATCGAAGCCGAAGGAGCCGACGATGATGGAGGTGAACTGTTGCGGGTCAGAACATAACATACTCAGAGTTAGGGAGTAGTATGTAACTGGGAAGCGAAGCATACACTCGTCAATGCAGAGTTGGGCACCTGCGCCCCAACCGCCATCACGAAGAGAAGCCATGTCTTCGGATCCCGCGCCGCCTGCCAGACCTGCTCCCACTTGAAGTGGTGATTCTTAACGCCCTGCCGGTTCCTGGCGACGCGGTCAACGGCGATGGTCCGCTCCCTGGGTGTGAGGAATCGCGCGGTGGAAGGGAGATCAGGGAGCAGAAGCAGGGAAACGATCCCTGTCGCGACGGACACCGCACCGAAGATAAGGAAGACGTACATCCACCGCGGTAGGCCGGAGGTAATATGTCCCACTGCGTAGCCGATCAATCTATATTATTCCATTCCGTTTAGCAGTCTCACAGGAGCGAGGGACGAGGCGATGGGCCTACCCCCCAAACATCGTAGCGATGCCGTTAGTGCAGTAATACGCCTCTAGGCGCAGCGGCTGCTCCTGCGCTGTATACCACATGCTCATCAGGAGGACAAAACCAGGGTTCACAACGGCCTCGAGAAGCCCTAGGAGGAAGCGGTTGGCGGCGATACCGGCAAAGTTGTGGCAGGCGGGCGTGGTCATGAGCAGTGCGCCCCATACTATGAGTTCGTTAATATTGATCCAGATAACTTCCTAAACGACGGCATACTGATGGTAGTGATAGACAGGACTTTTCCCATTGGAAGTCGCTGCAAGGCATATCCGGCCGGATACTGGGCGATCAAGTAGCCAAAATAGAAGATTGAGCCGAGCCAGGCGTAGTCCTGTCCGTGGAGGTGCGTGCCTTGTTTGAGGCCGTAGACCGAGGCGAAGTTGAGGCTGTTTTTGTCCAGATACTACGCCATTAGCGACGAGACAATACAACGGAAAATACGCACCTGGAGCATGTATATCACCACGAGGAGCGGAATCAGGCGAGTGTCGATCTTGCGGAGGACCTTTTTCGCCTCTCCTGGGGTGTATTCGAGTTCGCGAGTCTGCGTGTAAACATCGTAACTGTCGTCTTTATCGGCCGAGGGATGAGAGGATAGATATGAGTGTACATCTGCCTCGAGTTTGGTTTGGTCGGATGAGGGCATTTTTACGAGTTGGGCAGGTCTGCGTACCACAATACTGCGGATAACGTTATCTCTATATTTATATGTGTTCAGGCAGTCTTCTGAGTACATGAATCATGCAACCCCACTCCCCTTAAAAAGTCTTTCCTTGAGTTAGGATAAACGCGCAGGACCCGCCACTCTGATATTATAGCCAGCCAATACGGCAGCATCAAATAATTGCAATTACTTTCTTCTTCAGAAACATGCCGCGAGTCCAACAGGAGGTGTTGATACCTGCCATAATAGACGAACTAGACGGTCAATACAGGTGTCATCCGCGACTATAATCACGACATTGGGGCGGTGATGGCGTCTTAGTAGGATACTTTTCCGCCATTGGCAACAAATCAAGGCAATTGAACAATGATGCACTACTGTCAGACTAGATATATAAATAAGTGTATGACCAACATCCTTAATTAATCCTTCAGTTCACTAAACTCGCATGAGAAAAGAATCCTTCAGCAAAGTAATCAGAACGCCTGAAGATGCCACACTTAAAGTGCAGCCTTCCATTGCTTACATTCACACAGTCAACCTCCTAGCCAGGAACCACTGACGTCCACGCACAATGTGAATAGTACGAAATCCCGGACATTGATGCACTTTGAGTCCTCCCCACTGCAATGAGTGGCTTAACACTCACCTGCTTAAATATCTCTCGGAACCCTAAATTCAATGTCCTTGCACTTGCAGTGACCGTATGCCAACCACACTTGCATATTGAGCATAACCAGTCAAGCAGTTTATCCTCGTTAATCTGTCCCTTGAGCTAATCATCCAACGTCTAGTTCATGGCGCGGAACCAGCCTGGTGTCCAGTCCATTTCATTGCCTAATTTAATCAGATAGAGGTTGCAGCATTGGCCTCCAGCATGGCTAGCATATCCGAACATTGGCATGGAAATTGAACCCGTGGCGACACCCACTCTTGCCTATCGCCAGCCAATGCATGGTGGGTCATGAGCACAAACCTGATTACCAAGATGCTTGTCAAATGTGGTTCGCAGTCTGTGTAATCAAGTATTATAACAAGTTGAATTACTTCTGTTGCCTCTAGGTCCAGCAAATTTGCAGCGGGTGCCTTCGCGGGCACTGAACCTCGTACAGTCCAAAGGAAAAGGTCATGACCTGTACCACCGCTATTAAAGGTCTCCCAAACTGTCCCTTCAGCGGATATCAAGTATAGAACCACCCCTATTAAGATGAGTGTGCAAATCCGCATGGCTATTAAGAATTATTATAGTTCAATTCTTTAAACCTTTGCTGGAATCTGTTGAATGACTGGTTAAGATATGCATACATGCACTACCCAATCAGACCCTCATGTCTTCTAGTCATTGTAGTTAGAACTTGAAGAAGGATCAGACTATAATACAGTACAAGTGCAGGGGAGGGTGTGTGTAAGTAATCTTGTTCGCCCATAGAGAAAGCTTTTTTGTTCATATTTCTCTTTTCCTGTACGTTTACCTTCCTTCTTTTTTTTTTTTTACAAGCAGACTTTCCCAATGCTTTAGCACTATTGCTGTTAAAAACGAACCCATCAAGCACAGTGAGAGTGAGGATCTCTAGGCCAACTGTTCCTTCCCATTATATCAAAAGATTAGACCAATGCTGGAGCGGCTGGCGTAGCCGAAGATTAGACTTCAGTATGCAGTTCTACTCTTCAGCTGAATAGCCATGTACTAGGGAGAGGACCTTTGTCGAAGCTAATATCCGGCTCTTTGCATGTTCTGGATCTGTTGGTCGTTTGATCAGTCCGTCTATTGTACGATTACTTTCTGGATTGATTAAGACCTTGTTGAACATCAAGTTTGTATTTACACCCACTCACATAGAGTTCAGACCTTGTTGAACTTTTTCTTGGCAATAATTCAAGACCTTACTGAACTTTTTTGAGACCTTGTTGAACTGCTTGCCCGTATGCGGCAAGCAATTGAACCATTTCACGTAGTTTAGCGCTTACATTATTCGAATTCACCTTGCTTGCCAATTAGGTGGGTAGTTGCCTTGCTACCGCGGCCGTCCCACTCGAATTTAACTTCAGCAATGAGCTAGATACTCCCAATATAGTCCATGGTATACGATTCCAGTAGTATGATTATTCGTTCGTTAGATACTAGATGGAGAGAACTGGGACCTTCACTGTCTCATCCCTTGCAAAACTTTACTCCAGTGACGACTGAAGTGGATTCGGTACTGCGGTTTCTGACAACGCTTAACACAGAATTAGAGAATACTGTACCACTATAATGCCATGCGTGATGATTGATTCGAGGTGATGAATCGCGGCCCATTGCCGCCAAGGTCCAGGTTAATCCGACCCAGTTCAACGTCGCTGAATTCTAGTATCTTCCCACCCCAGAATATGCTTTTTCCCGGGCGTAGAGGGAATTCTTCGCAGTCATTCTAATTACACAACCCAGTTATCCACTAACAGCCTTATTAAAGATGGGCCATGCCTCCACGAAGTCTGCAAGCTTCTCCAAGCCATGACGAAAAGTCTCGGGAGACATCACAAAACCCAGGCGAAGATAGCCCTGAAGAGAGCCTTGGCCACCCTCCTCAAAGCAGAGGCTAGCGGGGCAGAATAGGATATTGTTTGCCTTCAAGAACTCCAGAGCAAACTCTTGATCATTGAGGGGAGATCCGTCCTTGTTGTGTAGCCTTATCAAAGTTGAAGTTGAAGCATGAGTAGGTGTCCAAGTGATCAGTTGATTCTTGGCAACAAATTCCCTGAGAAATCTAAGATTCGCCTTTGCCATATCTGAACTTCTTTGAAGCAAGCTTAGTCGGCATCTCGGTGAGAGTACTTCTGCAGCAATAATCTCGTCAACCAAGCCAACACTTATAGTAGTGTAGTTACGGATCTGAGTGAAACGACGTATGAAGTCATGGGAGAGAGTCGCAATCCAGCCAACTCTGATACCGGGAAGGCCATATGACTTGCTGCAAGAGCTTGTGACAATACATTTCTCATATCCACTCTCAAGGAAGGAGGCTGGCTCCTCCTCGTGATTTGGCGAGAAGTGAAACATCGGTCTGAAAACCTCGTCAACCATTAAAATGATGTCATGGACCTCGACCAATTTCAGGATAGAATGCTGCACTGCGGTAGGTAGATATGCACCAGTTGGGTTGTTTGGGCTGCACAGGACAATCATCTTGGTATTTTCGCGAATAGCTTGGCGGAGACATTCCATGTCCGCGCTCCAACCGTTACTCTCCTTGAGCTTCCAAAAAGTGACCTCAGCACCCAACGCTTGGCTGATCTTATAGAGTTGCTCGTATACTGGATACATGCAGATAATGTGATCGCCAGGACATATCAGAGCAGAGAAAACAATGTGGTTGCCGGCCACGGCCCCACTAGTCGTTATTATATGCCCGCTTGTGACTTGGGAATTTGTGTAAAGAGAGGCAATTGAATGTCGCAGGTCTTCGCTTCCATTAGGATCTCCGTAGGTCAGAGGAACAGAGCCTAGGGACAGTGCTCTCCTAGTTGCCTCGGAATCAGTGGATAACGCAATTAGGTCGTCAATCGACAGCGCAGGCGACGAAACCGTTGTTGACATGTCCAACGTGTCATGATTCTCATGAGTGTCGATCCACTATTTTGGCTCATTAACTTGGGTACGCTAGACAATGGGTACCGCTGCTTACCGAATTGAGCTCAAATTGTCTGATACTATTCATACTTTAGTTGGCAACCCCTTAAAGCAACGCGTTAAGGGTGTTTATGAAACTGAAATTTTATAATTTCGTGCCTGGTTGACTATCAGTAAGGCGTGGAAGTGACGCGAAAGAATTACAAGAGAAAAGCGAAAGCATGTAATGACTCTGGTCTTGCTACTCCGTGGTTTACTTATATACTTTATCTAGTTCTCAAGTGGCATAGGTGGTTTCAGAAGTTGCCAATCATACGGTGCGTCATTCTTTTGGGTCCACTCCAATACTCTTCTCTCAAATGCGCTGCGACAGCGTAAGCAAAGATGGCTGCCTGCACCAATGTTCATCCTTTCCCTTGCTGGCAGTCTTGGTGCTGGCTGGGTCTCAGCTTAGCGGTGTAGGGCTTCATCTGTATATTCGCTCTTAGGATGGCAGCATTATCTGATATACTGCACTCCAGCGCATTCATATTACTGACAGCCCTGCACCCCTTTACCTCAATTTAAACAGGCTTAAGGCTGATATTATGTGCTAAGTCGGTCAAATTATGCGCTAACCGGACATGGACAGAAGCCACGAATACGAGGGATACACACAACCGTTCCGAAGGGCGTGGTAAGTATGCTACCCGAAAAAACCGGTTTTCAGGCACGAAAGACTCCAATCAACTTCTCTCCATTTTTAACCACCCTGTGGGCGTATGGTGGCCTGGAAATTGGGAAATTATAGAAAGAAGCCAAGTGACTAACCCCAATAAACTGGAGACCATCTCACTGTCAACTGTGCTCTGCCTTTGCACAACATACTATTCATAATCTGGCAATGGCAACCAACTTAGCCCAGTATGAACTCATACTCCTCGGCGCCTCAGGACATACCGGAAAGCTTTGTGCCCAATACATTGCCGCTAAGCTACCAGCTGATCTTCGTTGGGCAATAGCCGGAAGAGACGCCAGCAAGTTGGCGATTTTATCTGAGTGCTTGAAAGCTCGCGACCCGGCCCGAAAGCCGCCAGGTGAGGCTTGCCTTCTCTTTGGGAGATCTGACGCCAACTCTAGTTATACAGGAGTTGAAGTGATCCAGCTTGAGCCTGGCCAGCTTCATAATCTAGCCAAAAGAACGCGTCTTCTGATCACTACCATTGGGCCATATATGCGATATGGCTCTCTAGTGGTTGAGGCGTGCGCAGTAAATGGCACACACTATATAGATTGGTCAGTCTACTCTTAAGCTCATGACTTCTTCTAACAACTGTCAGCACGGGCGAGACACCTTGGGTGAGGCAGATGATCCAGAGTTACCATGACACTGCGAAAGCAAACGGCGCAATAGTAAGTGTGTGAGGTCTACTCTAATTTGCGTGGTTATAATATGATCTCTAACAAAGCTCTCAAAAAGATGATTACACATTGCGGTATTGAAAGCGTCCCTGCTGATATCTTAACACTGGCTATGGTGAATCATATCCAACAGAAGTTCTCCTCTCCAACATTAGAGGTTATCACCAGTATTCACTCAATTAATCATGAGTTAACCTCCGGAACTGTTGCAACGCTGCTCTCATTTGCTGAATTATATACACTTAACGAACTTATTACGTCTTTAAGCCCATACGCATTATCTTCTCGTTTCAACATCTCAAACACAATCTCTCAGTATGCAGCATTCTTTGAAGGACTCACCAGCATCCGTCGCGTCCATGAACTCGGGGTCTTGACAGAATGCATTCAGGGCAGGATTGACACAGCTCTAGTGCATCGCAGCCGGGAATTACTCGCAGAGGAGCTGCCTAAGTCGTACAGCTCTTCTTTCCGTTTCAAAGAGCTCATGCGATTTGAAGACCCTTTGCTTGCCTTACTCTTCCATTGGAGGTGGAAGATGTGTATTCTGCTTTTCTGTTTCCCGCCTTTTCGCTGGATTATGAGGCACATCTATTGTAAGGTGCCTGCTAAGCTTGGCGCGCCCTCAGCGAAGACGGAATACGCGAATTACCATGGCATCGCCACCGCCGACACGGCAGAGCGTCAGAAAGTGTTTGCTGTGTTCGAATGGAGCGGAAGCCCGTACCTGTTAACGGCATTGGCTCTTGCTGAGGCTGCGATGGTTCTGCTGAGGGGTAACAGTGACCGTTTGAGCAAGCTCGGAGGTGGCATCTTGACACCTGCCTGTCTAGGGCAGGAATATATCGACCGACTTAGCAATGCGGGTGTGAAAATTGAAGTTAATAGCCTCTAAGAGGTGTGTTCTCTTGTGTTTTAGACCATTGCACATTATGACTGGAAGCATAATACTTCAAGGTTTACTGACCAAGGACAGTGCAAGAAACAATGTTGTGCATAACTGACAAAAACAAGATAGCTTTTATCTCCGGAAAACAGTCTTGTAGACTGATGCGAGCCGAAAGAGGACAAGGCGGATTCTGGTGTTTGAAATGTTCATCTGCGACATATTTCACAGAGATGGGTTACACTGTCCTATACATATCAGGCTGAGACTGCTGGTTTTGTACCAAGTACAACTACCATGTGTGTCGGCGGGCGTACATACACCACTAGGTATCTTGACAATACAGCTATCGAACGGACACATATATACTGTAGACAACAGATGGGATTATTATGTACTAATACGGCTAACAATTTTCTGAACCTTACCTTGCTAAGGCTACTTATCTGCAATGGATGTTGTCAATGTGAGTAGGATGCGTTGTAATTGTGACTGAGTTGATTAGGCAGTAGATTATTCAACATGGGACAAATGTGCAGTCTATCCCAGAAGCTGTGGATCACTGGACGTTGAGTCGTTTAGTAACTAGTGAGGTTCTGATTAGTCAGAAATTGCAGAGTTTTTTAGGGTCAATATCTAGTTATTTAGGGAATATTGACGTTTGACATCCAGTTATATTAGACCCTGTAAGGGTATTATCCTGAAATTTAATATTAAGGCAGCTATATAGTGATTTTAGCTAGAGCTAGAATATAAATAGCCGAAGGTAGAGGTTAGCTAGGGCTGAAATTAGTAGTATATGCCCTTACCATATGTCTTATAACAGGTCCACCTTAGCATAGATATAGTGTTACGGGTTGATTCTAATCCTCTTCTAAACTCTACTAGCTCCTTTCTACTACGTAGTACCTACTATTTACAATCAAGCTAACGTGTGTGTAAATATAGAGAATTGTATCTTTTAAGTAGGTTCTTACCTCATTCTTTTATCACCTCTAGGGAAGCTCGAGAGCAATAGGAACAGGAAGAATATAAACATAAGAACACAAAAATCCAGCAGCAAGTTCGCCGACTTAAAGTAGTCGCTCACCTTAGTATCTGACCAGGAATAGGCAGACCTCCCTGATGTCAAAGACCTTACCAGTGAAAATAGATGAGCAAAGCAGAACCTACAGATTAGACCTAGGCAGGTGTTCCAGGTAACCCAACTGAAACATATGTCAAGCCTAACTTAGGCTGGGTTTTGGGCTTAAGGGGTTGTTCTAAGTTAGGTTTAAGAACAGCACTTAGATTAGTACCTAATAAGATCTATGAAATATTTTTAAAACTAAGTAGAATTATTCGCCTTAGCATGGCTTAATTACGAAATTATACTAAACCAAAACAACCTAGGTAGCCTAACTAGGTAGCCTAGTTAGGTTCTAGGCTGGGCTTAGGCTCAGGGGAGTATTCTGGGGTTTGGGCTCAGGGGGAGTGTTCCAGGTTGGGTTTTGCCTAGGTCTAAAGGTAGGATATAGACTCTAGAGTGAAGATAGACTCCTGTAGTTAGGAAACCTTATGGGCACCCTTAAGTAGTATGGGACCCATGGACTCTGCTCACGATACCAGTACTAGGTTTTATTAAGCTTAGCTATGGATGTGGTGTTGACCTAGACCTGTGAGTCCCTATATAGGTTAGTGGACCTGTCTGGCATGCAAGGATCCTCTTCAAATCCGTATGCAGAGCATCACAGAGCCTTGCAGATGGGTGAGCTGCAGCTGACTGCATTGCACCCCAGTTATCACTGTCTTAGCTCTCATCTCTAATTGCCTGCAGTTATGGGTTAATGGTTGAGAAAAAGCGCAAATCGAGGAGAAAGGCGGTATCAATCTTCAGCCTTCAGCTGGGCAATGGCCAATGGTACCCTGCGGCTGTTTGGGCACTCCCAACTTACCACACCGTCATATGGTCCCGTTACTGAGCCCATGTTTGTCCAGGCCACGATGCGCCGGAATACGTCGGATCCACCTGACGAGACTGGATACTTCAAGCGTTTCCAATATTTGCCGCTAGTATCATGACATTCTCCCGTGTAAGCTGCTGTTTTGAGGGCTTATGCATACAATCATCATCAAGATTGTCCAGAACTCTGTAGGACAGCGAGTAACTATCTGGTGTGCCAATTTTGCCCTCAAAATAAATGGAGTGTTACTTGTCAGGTTGTGAATCCCACAGACCTTTTGAGCCTTGGTGCCTCGGCCCAACTATTAAGTTGGGGTCATTGGCTACGCTGGAATTTCCTGCTTGTAGGCTTAAAGAGATGGCTGCGAATGTATAAATCGGCTACTCAAACAAGGCAGACAACTACCCGCATAGAGGCCTAAACAGTATCGGTATCCATATGTCGGAATCTCAAGGCTCAATAGATTGACTAGAGCATGATTTAACCAATTAAGTTCCTTACAAATCGACCCTAACTATAGAGGACATTGACGATAAAAATACTTAAAATCAAGAACAGGGATACTATGTAAGCTCTCTCCTTAGCGCTTCGCCGGCTTGCAGATTGTTGTTCTCATCACTCCGGAGCAGGAGGCCGTACTCCTCTGGGAAGCATTTAAGCGAAGTATTAGTTGGGTATTCAGCAGTGGCATAGTGCACGGTGACACGGAGCCCGCCGACCTTTTCCAACGGAATCTCTTGACCGGACGGCTGCGGGAATGCTCTGTTAGTGTCTTGAGGTCTAAAGGAACTTGAAAGAGGAGGAACGCAATAATACCGTAGAGACGGTCCAAAAGAGTTGGTCTTGTAGTTGCACCCCAACATCACGGGGTTGCAAGTTGAATGCATCTGGAAATTCTGGATCCAACGCTAAACTGCACATAGGGAGTGTAATCGGTACTTGGGCTTTTGATTTCACACCGCCCTCTTTCTGCTCTGCACAGTTTGGACAATCAGGCAGCACGGGAGCAGCGAAATTATAAAAGGAGCCCAGATGCCGAGTCTGCCCCAGTCTGCCGGGCTGGTCTTCTCCCTTGACAAAGAAACTAACAATGTATGGGTCGCCATCCAGTGCATACCTATTATTGGGCCAAAGTCAGATAGAACAGGGGCGATCCTATACAATCAAGACGTACCGATCGTATTCGGCATTTATGATATAGTCTTTAAAATGACGATCCTCAACGCCGTCGACCAGATGTCCTTCGTTTGTCTGCATTCGCTTCGCCTTGAGGACTGTGACGCTCTCGCCGTATTTGTCTCGTATGACTTTCTTTAGCGCATCGGTATTGGTATTAACCAATTCAGGATAAGTGTATCCTAATTTCGTAAAATCTCTAGTAGAATCCGAAGAGTAGACTTGCCCTTCTGCGTTTCTATGGAAGGGTGTCAAGTTTTCGTGCTTGGGGTTTGAATCACCATCATCTCCCCAGGTCTTGTCAAACCACTTATTGGGATTTAGATATTGCCATATTGCAAAAAGCCGATCGACGTTACTTGCCTGCTGTCAGCGTATTATCTGGCAGTCGTGCGGGTGGACGATGTCCTTACCAGTGATGCAGCCAGAAGATAGGATCAAATGCTGCGACAGGGACGTTTGCCATGTGGCCCTCCAGTCCATTAGATCCTCCTGTCCAGAGCTGGCCTTGTTAGCTTTCATGCTCCAGTAACTTCACAGAGTCACCCTACATGGATGTGGTTATGAATCTCTTCCAACGAGAAAAACTCTCGCGCTGGAATCGTATACTCGTTCTTGAACCGCGTGGATGCGAACGGCCCATACGATTTAAAGTAATCCTCGCTGAGGATGCGAAAAACGTTGTGCGCAATAGTCTGGTCGCCACCACCCTTTTTCCAGCGGTGTTGTGTGAAGCTGTTGGTGACCTCATTGTTATTCACAATCCCATTCACCCAACCTTCTTCAGCAGGGTTATCATAGCGGCTGGTTCCAATCCAATTGTTGTAGATGGGCTTTTTTTCGTAATCGATAGCAAAATCTCCCATTTTTCCCTTGTCACCCACATTGACCTTTTCGCCATTGAGTTCATTAGTGAACTTGTAAAGGGGGTTTGGAACCAATTCCTTATCCTTGCCTCCAAGCTTGAGGATCCAGACTTCGCTGTCGTCCACAATCTTCGGCACACCGAGCCTTTCCTTCCCAGCTCCATAGTCAACCTGAGGAAGAGCCCAGTCCCAATATGGAAGACGCCATGTTTCCATTGCGTCATTCCAGTCGTTCTTTGCAGGGTTGCTGTCTGGAATAGCAGGAATGATTTCATGCTTCATGATGTTGTAAAGGCATTGCTACATGGTGTCATTAAACAATGAACCAAAGCATTGCAGGGCTGCAACAGTGCACTATACCTCATACAACATCATATAAGGGCGGTGCCATGTGGGGAACCTAAATTTATTATGGGGACAGTAGAATCCACCTGGTACATTGTCCCACTCCACTTTCGGATAACCATGGATCCCTACAGTACGATTAGTATTCACTTATTGCAAGACAACCTGTGCTATTGCTTACCAGCAACTTGGTAGTAAGATAGTTTATCCTTAATTGGATTCTTTTCTTGCAGCTTACGCACAGCTCGAATAAACAGAGAGACCTGAATTTGGTCCTTAGGGTCGGAGGATACCACCCAGCTAGCAACCTCTCGCCGTGGAGGCGGTTCTTGTCCACTTGGAACCGGGATGCCGGTAATGGGATAATAAGATTCCTCCATAGCGAAGAGACCTCAAATAACCTAGGATTGATGTGCCTAAACTAAACAGTCAGCTCGAGTAGAAGCTATCTCCTTATTTATGCCTGTCTCTCCCCATTCAAGGAGTAAGTGGAAGCTGTCTGGATATCCGTCAGGAGCTCAATATTAGCTTTATGGTCCCGGTAGCCATTACACCCTATGATGAAATCCTTGTTGGACTTCCTTCCGTTTGCATCTTCAATGGCCCTCTAGAGTCATCCTTTGTGCTACCAATCTGTTCTGCAAAAATGCAAGCCTGCCCACTGAAGTAGAGTTTGCTTCAATAATGCGATCACAATCAAACCAATAAGCTATCAACGAATAAGATGCCTACCCCAGAGACCCGGCCAGTGTATCCAGTTGCCATGTTCAATGTTTTGCCATATGGGTCCAAAACAACCAGGGAATCGCGATTTTGGCGTACGTCATTTCCTGCAAGCAGCTCGAAAATAAGCATGGGCAAACTCCCACTCCGCTCACTCATATAAATGGATCTTTACGCTCCATTCGCTCAATTCTTCACTTGCAGTTAGATCTATTTGATACAATATTTCAACATCGGAATACAGTGAAACAGCGCTCGTCATGGCGTCTATGGACAAGGTCTTTTCGGGATATCATGCCCGCCAGAAGCTGCTTGAACGGAGCGACAATCCCTTCTCTAAGGGCATTGCCTATGTGGAAGGAAAGTTCGTCTTACCCAGAGAGGCCAGAATACCGCTACTTGACGAAGGCTTCATGCACGGTGACCTAACTTATGATGTTACAACGGTCTGGGATGGATGTTTCTTTCGATTGGATGATCATATGCAACGGATCCTGGAAAGCTGCGATAAAATGCGGCTCAAGTTCCCACTTGCACCGAGTACGGTGAAAAATATCCTGGCTGAAATGGTCGCCAAGAGTGGTATTCGGGATGCGTTTGTGGAAGTTATCGTGACACGTGGTCTGACAGGTGTACGTGGTTCGAAGCCCGAGGATCTGTATAATAACAACATATACCTGCTTATTCTCCCATACATTTGGGTGATGGCGCCTGAGACCCAGCTCGTTGGTGGCAGTGCTATCATTACAAGGACAGTGCGACGAACACCCCCGGGTGCATTTGATCCTACAATCAAAAATCTACAGTGGGGTGACTTAACAAGGGGACTTTTTGAGGCAATGGACCGTCGCGCTACGTACCCTTTTCTCACTGATGGAGATACCAACCTTACTGAAGGATCTGGATTCAACATTGTCTTGGTCAAGAACGGAATTCTCTATACCCCTGATCGAGGTGTCTTGCGAGGAATTACACGTAAAAGTGTGATTGACGTTGCCCGTGCCAACAACATCGACGTCCGCGTTGAGGTCGTACCAGTGGAGCAGGTTTATACCTCCGATGAAATCTTCATGTGCACGACAGCCGGTGGCATTATGCCTATCACGTTGCTTGATGGTCAACCAGTTAATGACGGCCAGGTTGGCCCAATCACAAAGAAGATATGGGATGGTTACTGGGAGATGCACTACGATCCAGCGTATAATATTCCGGTCAACTATGGCAGTGGCTAACGGGAGCGATGAGATCATCCGAATATCGTGCCGGTTTGCTTGTGGTCCTTGCTTGTGCCCCTGGGTCTTCATGTTTTCTTGCTATGCTTTGCAGCAGATAGCACATTCAAGTTACTAAGTTAAATAAAATTACTAAAATGTCCTGTCCTTTGCATAGCTGAGATGTAGCTTCTTATGATAGCTCACGTGCTCTGTCAAAGACACGATTTAGGCAAAGAGCGAATGCCAGTGCCACTCAGGCCAACACTCGGCCTGATACATCCTGTCCAGAGTCATGATGATTGTCGTATACTGCGCTGTTCATTGACAATACCCAAGGGATACGTTACCATATGGTTGAAGGTCGGTGTTGAAGCTACCGCCATGTGGTAGTAGTATTTAATTACAATTTGTTTTAGATTATTGTGGCTAGAGTCAGGCGCCTCGCTAGTTAGTTTACTGAACAGAGGATTAAGGTGGTGTGGAACATTAAATGACGCTCTGGCTGGGCACTCACTTGTTACTTTGGGTATCAATGTATCAAGTCTTGGTTATAGTTGGTTCATTAATTAGACCTCAGTGATTCTAGTGTCCATTCTTCGAAACCGTAGCACCAACTTCGCTTGCTGATACGGAATTTAGATCACGCCCTTTGATATTCCATGGTCCAGCAACATCTAGATGAGAATATGATTATTACATTGAAATGATAAGAAGCAATCAGAGATTGTTGCATAGGTTTACGTTAATTGACGCTTGCGACTAGAATCATGTCAGACAACGTCCTAACCCGGATACATCTACATCTTGTGGCATCGCCGTTACATCATACCGGCGATCTAGTTATGGTAGGAAGATGCGACATCGGACCCACCATGAGGGATGAATACAGTAAGAAGACCGCCCAGTTCTTAAACTTTGCTTTTCAAACTTCAGTCAGGGAACGACCCTAGTTTTTGGTTCAAGTCGATTGCTTCCTGTTGGAACAAAAGATCACTAAGCTAAAAGGTATCCAGCCGATGTACTCGTCATCAGGTTAGGTGACCCGCGGAATGGCGATCCAAGACCTCCAAACATTGGGTACAGATAGAAGGGACTGTATCTAGCTCAGTACCCTCACGGATAAGGACGCTTCAAGGATCAAAAGAGAGGTAGACGCTCCGTACGGTGTTCCATACTATTGACCGCGGCATAAGTACCCAAGCGTCATCGGCTATCTAGGAATTTAAAGGTAGATCCCAGGTCTTTTACCTATAGATATAGTACGTGTTTCTGTATGTGGTAGATATATGAAGTTTTGAAATGCTCTTCTTTCCCAAGAATGTCACGTTAAGGTGGCCTCCTACCTTGGACTGGCAGGGTCACCCTAGTGCGAGACTCCGAAATCTACAGGAAGGGTAGATTAGTAGTAATGTTACGGGAGTGACCTACAACATGATGGCTGATCATATCCCAGGTAAGGTAATTAAATGATGATTAAACCTAATATGAGTAACTGATCCGTAACAAAGGCTAGGAGCTAAGTTTTGACCTCAAGTACATGATACAATCAAACTGATTACTTGGCGGACTGCTTGGCAATATTCGTCAGTGCTTTGATCGATGGAGAAAAGAAATACTCCCCTCCCTTAGGGATCACGCAGCACTTCAAATCAACATGGATATTTTTGTTCTGGCCGTCACATAATCCCATAACAAATGGGTCAGGCCCGTTAGGCTGGCCACAGATGGGGTCGGCACCAGGTCCTGGAGGGCCTGTAATAACTCTCTTCTGCGGGGGGAAGGTGTTCTTGTTACACCAGTCTGCTCACAATTGTTAGATATCAGGGGAAATCCAGTACGTGGTTATTGATGCTGTGGTAGGATTGCTTACGCTCTTGAACTCGCCTGAATCCATTCGCAATGTTGCTTTGGTAGCACAGAAACAGCATTCCACGCTCCTTCTGTGTTGCCTGTTGATCGTGCTCTTCTTTAGTGACTTCATCCCCATAGGGTATGCCCCGACGCATCATGGAAAAAGTAGATGTATCCGTGACATCTCCCCGGGGTCTGCACTTGCGGATATGCGCGGCGAATGGACACTTTTCCTGATTATTGCCGGGTTGAAAGTCAAAGTTATTGCAGTCAGCGAGCGACGGATTATCTTCGCATGGCGTAAGAAACACAGGGGCACCTGTGTCATGTTGTAAGTTTTTGTCATGAATATACAGTAGGCTGAGGCACAAACCGCTCTTCCATCTGCCCATTAAGCGTGCTGAAAGCTGATCAGCGGTCAGATGATTCTTAGGAGCCGTGTCATCCAGCCATCTAAGCCCTCGTCAGTAGATTGCCAGTGAGATATTCAGACTTCTACTTGCTTACTTGTTGAACTCAGGCACCAGCTGTTTCAACTTGCGGAAGACAAGGAAGCTACCGTCCGTCGCCCAATCCGGCTGACCAACAGGCTCTTGGTCGGCATTAGTTATAATATATCTAGAAGGAGGTAATATTAGTACTAGTTCGTGCAAGTAGTTTTTCAGGAAATCGTGCCTACCCTGGCGGTACAAGTGGCGGCTCATATTTGCCCTTGGGAGCCGGGTCAAGCCCCTCCAGCTGGGGTTGGGAGATGAGGTCACGGTAACCGAAGCTGATAACGGTCAGATGCCCATTTTTTTCCAGTAATTTTGCCTCTTCTCACTGTTCATTGCTGCTGTTGGGATCTGGCCGCACATGCCCATACTCTACGAAGAGCTCCTTGATGCTGGAAGTGAAACCAAAATATCCAATGAAGAGATATTTCACCTTGCGCAGTTTTGCTCGCGCAGTCTCCTCAGATCGGCCGGTGACAAGAATCACACCATCAATATATTGACCTTCGACTTCGGGCTTGAATTTTGCCTCCCAGTCGTCTGGATTATCCCGACCTTCACCACCGGCAACTCCACCTTGCAAGTCTGCAAGCATACCTCCTAGGAAGTTGCCAGATCTCAAATTGTCCTTATCATCCTTGAAAAGCTAGGTAGTGGTATTAGATATGATCCTCGAACCAGGAGAAGAGATTGTGGGGCTTACTTTTTTCAATCCTTTGGCGCTCAAGGCTAAGTTTACACCGGTGAGTGGAATCACTTCGGACTTTGCTTCTCCGCTGGGCACCTCAGTCTTGTTCTGTCTGATCTGCTCATTGAATTTAACAGCATCATTCGCTGTGGTAATCAGTGGAATAAGTGTTTTCAGGTCTCTACGAAACCTCCTTTCACAGGTAATATTGAAAAATAAAAAGAATTCATGGAGCTTCGGCAAACCCGGCCTAAGAAATGTTACTATTGTAGGCCGGCCGGAAAGCTCGGCCAGGCGCACTCACCAGATGTTGCCTTGAATGTTGTCCTTATTAATATCGAGCTTATTCATTCTTTCAGAGGTCATGTTGTCAGACAATGTATTCTGGTCGAGCAGGCTGTAGCGTAAGTCTTAGATAAATGGCGAGTGATATAGAGGAAAAGAACCTAATGAGCAATCACAGATTTATGTATCACTGCCCTTAGATTTTCTCCAATAATCCATAAATGCCAACGCCTGTTCCATGGTATCTAGTAGATGCAAAGGTATGAAAGCTAAATCTAACAAACCCGCACGCGGAATCCTCTCATACACAGAGTGAGAGGAAAAGTATGCCACTGTTGAAACTATAAGAGGTGTAAGCGTAATCGACTTCTTGCATATCAGTGCCGCACGTTACATCAAGCAAAAGAGGAGTGCAGCTAGCAAAGATGAGGTCTCAAATATTTGGTTCATGACGCTCCGAGATGAAACGGACACCGACGTAAAAGTCTTGTATGAATGTTGCTAGTGCTTAAATTCAAAAGCAAGTCATGACGCCTACTGCTTCATGAGCTCACACTTTTCACCCATCCACCGCTCCCCAATGTAGCGTAGATCAGGCAGTCATCTCTTGAGCGCTACCTTATTAGAATTTCGATGGGGCTAGAAGATGCTAGGGTACTCCGCGGATGTGCTGTGCCCAGCATAGCTGGAAATGTTCGAGTCTAGTTATAAGGCGCACGTTTGCGTCTTTGTAACTAGGGACAGTTCGTACGATAGCAGCTTAGAGTCTCAACCACTATGGTCGTTCGGTCTTGGATATTGGAAAGGTAGATGGTATTATTTCTTTGAATAATGAGCCCGAGCTTGTTTATGAAGAGTGGACTATGGTGGGGCTTTTTATTTCAAGAAATAGCCTCCAAAACTCTAGTCATAGGATCATTTATGCAGGATGAGTGCCAACTACATTACTGCCCATGCTTAGATTAGTAGCTCGTCGGCGCTTTTGCTCCGCTGCTGCCAAAGGGTTGCCTCGATGGAAACGTGGGCGCTCACGATAGGATGGTACCCGGAGAATGCTAGCCGGTATAAGAATAGAGAATACATTCATGGGAGAAGTACAAAAACAAAACTCTCCATATAGACCCAGTAAGTTTAAATTTCTTCACAGATCGTTGTAAGGAGTGACTCGCAGATCTAAGTCTTGACTGTCCTTTCGTAGATGTCTTGCATTCTGTCAAGAATGGAAACCCAATTATCGAAGGGCACAAAAGGAATCCCTTTCTGTTTGCAGTACTTCATTAGATCTGAATTCAATGGTTAGTATCTTGTATAACAAGAAATACAAGCAGTATTTTCCTTCGATTGGATGTGGAGTCAAGGAGAACACTTGCCTAGACCTTCTTTGGCAAACAGGATGTCTGTTTCGGACGCAGCAGAGAGATCTGAGACTCCATCTCCTGCAAAAGCCACCACAGGACGTTCTCCGTCAGGCAATGCAGCACAATGCTTGATTTCTAGCGATTTGTCGTGTCCAAATATGCTATAATGCTTGCTATGTCAATACACCTCAACGAACAGTTTTAATCACTGGCCCACTTGCCTTTCGTCGCGATATTTAATCTGCCATCCACCAACCATGTTGATATGTTTACCGTTGTGAGGTGCGATGTTGTTTGCATTGACATATATATTGCTAGGCTTGCCGGCGAATAAGGAAAACAGTAATGCCTCTATCATAGGCGTCATTCCTGATGACAGAATCACAATCGGGATACTTTTCTCTTTTGCCCAGAGATAGAAGTTGACAAAACCGGGGTCGAGCTGTATACTTTCCTGCACGATGCGAAGGCACTCGTTGAAAGGCAATCGCACGCTGTCAAGCATGGCCTGAAAAGCATCCCTGGGAGGGTCATTCTTCGGCTCACTATTGTAGGTCTTGGAATTTCTACGCCATTAGCACGTACCTGAATGCCAAAGTTCCATTTAGGACTTCTAGCTCAAGCATCCGGCGTTTTTCGGCCCCGAAGCCAAAATTGTCGACCTGTACAGATGGTTAGTTGTTGTGAACAATTGTTGGCATATGTTATTTACTAGGTAGTCATTGCCTAACCAACTTCTTAGTAATGGCTTCAAGAGACATGCAGTTATGAAGATGGTGAGCATATGTAGCTTACAGTCCTGCAAAGTAACAGTTCCGTCGAAATCAGTGAAGAAAATCACTCTCGGGCTACCATTCAAGTAATGGTGCCCGCCCTCCATTTGTGGGGAGCTTTGGGGCATATTTTGTCCTATGCTGCTTCGGAAGGAATGTGAGAATTGACATATACTTGGGAGAACGGCGGAGGTACATTTTTGATTTATTTATCCAGAGAGTGACGGAATCAGATATTCTATTGAAGCTGACGGCCGGCTATCCTTAAGAAAGGCAAACTTGCCATTTATTTTTTCCACTTCCATATGGTATGGCTCGTGGAGCAGATTCCGAAGGCTAGGTAACGTGGACCATCTTCAAACGCAGGAGGCTAGCCCGGTCGGCTTGGTGACACAAGAACTCCCGGCCGCTTTAAGTCTAGATCGTCCTCAATGTTTCAGCCCTGGAGGATTCGGAGCCGACATTGGATATGGCACAATGTGAGATAGAGTCTCCAGGGAGGGTGACAATCTTTGTACACTGCTGCGCACAGTCTGATACTAAGTTATCGGCCCATACTTGGTTACTACTTGTGATAGATAGGTTATCACTGCAACCAACTGCCGAGAGCCCGCAATGGGGCCTGTTAGCCGCATATTTGTCACATACCATGCACTGTCCATTACACGCAGTGACAGCACCATGGTGGGTCTTAGAATGTACGACATGCCCGTTAGCTACAAATCAAGTCCCACAATTGTTCCATGTTCCAAATAACACCTTCCCCAGGAGTGCCAAGACACAGATGTTCGACCCAGCTGTTTCCATCCGCAGACTATTTGTGAATCCCTCGAAGCAGGCTTTGTTTGCATGGCAGAGAGACGGGCAGATACAATAGTTGCGGTCTAGCCATTTCAGACGCTGAATTTGTCATGTGGGTCAGCTTGATATAATTGAGTGACATGGCTGTGACCGTGTCTGGATGCAAACGGCCGATTGCATGCCCAATAAACTGTACTACCTGAACAGATAGATATGACAAATATATTACTTCTTTCGGTAGAGGTGTGCCCAGACAGATAAGCTGCGTCGTATGAGGCGGATTGCAGACATTCTATGATGCGAGGAGACAGCCCATATCTACCACAAGATAACGTGTGACGATAAGCCATTTTTGCGCACTCCACACAGCGAAAGCATATATTCAGCCTTTTAGTACAATGTAAGAACTTATCGCCTTAGGGTTCAAGATAGGTGAACCCCTGCAAGCATAATGTCTCTGGATGAGGACGTCAGTAAAATGTATTGCACATGTTACAGCGCAGTCCTTCGGTGTGTCGAGGACATGAAGTGTTACATTCCCGCTGACACTCTTATGAACATATCACACTGAGGACCAGATAGGCACCATAATTTTAGCTTATAGACGGGCGTCATTGTGAAAGCTACGACCTTGGATGGACAACGGGTGGTCTAGCTGAACACTATATTTCTTCTGACCCATGTTGGACGCGTTCGGTAGTGGGTTTGAAAGACAACATACAACCTGTCCATCTCGCAGTCACGAAATGACAAGAACACTATTTAATTGAGTAGTCCGTAGGATTGGGGCCTGCTGTCACAATGGCCTGCCTCTTTTATTAAATTTGAATGAACGTTCTATCGATATTATAAGCAGAATGGGTTCTGTCTCCGAGCCAGCTTACCTTTACAAAAATGTCGTCCACGACCCAGCAGTACCTTCTGTTCAGTCTGCCAAGGGAATGTACATTCACCTTGATAATGGGCAGATAATTCTCGACGCCACCTGCGGCGCGGCTGTCTCTGCTATCGGACACGGTGAAGAACGTGTGAAGCAAGCGATAATCTCGCAGCTTGATCAAGTCGAATACTCCCACCCTGGATTCTTTCCTAATGCACCAGCTATGCGGCTCGCAGATATGCTTGTCGAGTCTACAGGCGGAAAGTTGTCTCGGGCGTGCATTCTGGGGTCCGGTAACGTCCTCCCTCAGTATTCCTTGCCTAAGAACTCATTTGGCGCCAGACTGACTACGTGGGTTCCATAGGTTCGGAGGCCGTCGATGCCGCAATGAAGCTTTCCCACCAGTACTTTGCAGAGGAAACGCCAGACACCCGACGAACCAAGTTCATCTCAAGACGCGGTTCTTGGCATGGCTGCACCTTGGGGTCTCTGTCCTTGGGAGACTTCAAGCCGAGGAAGGATCGGTTCAAGCCAATTTTACATCCCAATGTAACCCATGTATCGGCATGCGACCCGTACCATGCTCTCAAAGATAATGAAGATCTGGAGACGTATGTGGCTCGACTCAAGCAGGAGCTGGACGAGGAATTCCAGCGACAGGGACCTGACACCGTCTGTGCCTTTTTCCTTGAGCCAGTGGCCGGAACAGTACGCGACTCTCTATCTCTTACTGGACTTGACAAACATTGACCGCTATGAAATTTAGGCCCTAGGCTGTGTTGCCGCAGTACCTGGCTACCTGGAGGCCATGCGGGAAGTATGCGACCGCTACGGTGCACTTCTGGTCTTTGATGAGATCATGTGCGGCATGGGCCGTACCGGAGCCATGCACGCTTGGCAGGTGGACGGTGTCGTGCCTGACATCCAACTTGTGGGCAAAGGTCTCGCAGCGGGATACGGAACCATATCTGCCCTCCTTATCAACGATCGCGTTGTTTCTGGGCTGAAGCAAGGCGGAGGATACTTTGTCCATGGACAGACCTACCAATCGCACCCGCTTGGTTGTGCGGCTGCAGTTGAGGTTCAGCGCATTGTCAAGGAGTATAATCTTGTCAGCAACTGTCGGGAAATGGGTGAGTACCTCGGAATGCAACTGAAACTGCATCTCGGAGATCATCCACATGTGGGCGATATTCGAGGGAGAGGTCTTTTCTGGGCAGTAGAATTCATGGAAGACAAGGAGAGTAAGGCTCCGTTTGATAGTAAGCTTACCCTCAGCAAGCGCCTACAGACCAAGGGACTAGAAAAGGGCTACGACATCTGTCTGTTTGCAGCTACCGGTGCGGTAGATGGGTGGAACGGTGACCACTTCTTGCTTGCACCGCCATACACTGTTGGAAAGCAGGATGTGGACGAGATAGTGGGTCGGGTTGTTAAGGTAATTCATAGTGTTTTTGAGGATATCTATGCTTCGAAGCAGCAGCATCCTTATCACCAAGGTCTTTGATTTCTGTCTTATTGTCTGGGTTTATGGCTGCTTTCGGGATGGATTTGCTTTATTGTACCTGCAAGAACATAGTAATAATAATTTTCTCATATTTGATGGTCCTCCTCCTGCACTGATAGACTGACATCCGTGGATTTTGGATAGTCAAATACTACCGTGTCAGATAGCAGGCGATTGGAAACAAAAAGTTTTTAGGGTTATGACCTTCCGTGGATCAAGGCCACTATGCCACTCACTCTTCTCAACCTAATCTTCCGCTGTAGCCGCTGCCTAGGAAGTAGGGTTACATTAACGTAGTCTGGAATGCTTAGTAATTCCATGAAATTTGGAAGTCAGAAGCAAGGGTTACGGATTGATACGCGCCGAGTTTTATGCCACAATTCTGACCGGGCCTATTTCCTTCTCTATACTTCTTCCTTCCCTGTTCGTACCCTATTCTGTTTCGCCTTTATCTTTGCTCGGTTGTAATCCTCTCTTCTTTAAGTTAGATCATCTCTTTGGAGAAGGTAAACAAAAGAAATGCTGGAAACAGATTCTACAACGCCCCTATTATCATCCCGGTCTGAAAGGTACGTTGATTATCAGGCCATTATATCAGATCAAAGTCTTCCTGCTGGAGATGACTTGCGCAATACGGACATTCAACCAGAAAAGTGGAATGAGTCTCGGACGAATGTTTGGCGCATTTTAGCCACCTTCTACAGCTTTGTCGTCGTTGGAGCAAATGATGGCGCATACGGTGTACGCCATAAGTCAACCATTTTGATATATCGTGTGCTAATCGCGCGTCATGTATAGGCAATGATTCATTATGTATGTTTATCCCATAGATTTTCATGCCCGCGCGTATCGATGATTCACAGTTGACTCCCTGCTTATACTGGCCTTCCAGTTGGGAAAATATTATGGTGCGGACTATACGACTGTTTCACTCGTGTTCCTTTCCCCGTTCATCGGTTACGCAATCGCTGCTCTTGGGAATAATTGGATACACGATCGCTTTGGACAGCGCGGCATTGCATTAATCGGGGCAGGGTTGCATATAATCTCATACCTTGCGACTACCACACACCCACCCTATCCGGTCCTAATTGCTGTATTTATCGTATCGGGGCTAGGAAACGGTATTGTGGATGCCTCCTGGAATGCATGGATTGGTGCCATGCACAACAGCAGCCAGTTGATGGGAATCTTGCACGCGTTCTACGGTCTAGGAGCAGCTCTGGCGCCGTTAACAGCAACCTACCTCATCACGGACAGAGGTTGGAAGTGGTACGAGTTTTACTATGCAATGGCCATTGCAGCAGGAATGGAATTCCTGACCTCGGTGGCAGCCTTCTGGTCTTCGACAGGGTCAGGATCTAAAGATCCGGATGCCTGTACAGACGGAACTCTGTCATCCGATAGCTCGGATAACCTTGCGTCCAGCACACCACCAAGGAAACCCACTCTGGAGTCGTTAAGGATGCCATCAACATGGTTAATAAGTCTCTTTCTCTTTGTCTATGTTGGAGCCGAGGTGACTGTTGGAGGATGGGTTCTCACTTTCCTAGTTGACCTCCGAAACATGCCTTTATCTATTGCAGGTTTTGTTAGCTTCAGCTACTGGGGAGGACTTACAGTTGGTCGTGTGTGCCTCGGCTTCCTCACTCCATTTTTCAACAGTCAGCGCCTGGCAGTCCTTCTTTACTTGGGTTGGTGTATTTTCTTACATCTTACATTCTGCGTCGTTGATGACCTCCGCTTGTTAGTCCTTTCGGTGACCTTGCTTGGCTTCTTCCTTGGCCCTCTCTATCCAGAAGCAGTTATTGCCCAAGCAAAGCTTCTGCCAAAGTCTCTCCATGTCGCGGCTGTCGGCTTTGCTTGCGCTTTGGGGAGTGCCGGGGGTTCAGTATTCCCTTTCATTACTGGCGCGATTGCAAAGGGTTATGGAATCAAAGTCCTTCAGCCCATTGTGCTTGTAATGCTAGTTCTTTGCTTGGTTTTATGGCTTGTACTGCCGGAGAAACATGAAGGCGGCAGAAGGCGAGCATCTCCAGGCTCAGGAGGAGCATCTCTACTTGCTTAGCCTTGACTGTTCGGCCCTTCTGTATACATCCGTACTTCTTGAGTACTGGATTGCTGCCATGGGATTGATGGTAGGAACTTCTCGAATTTACTTGTCTTCCGTCGAGCAGAGTTAATCCAACCTACGTCGGGCTCCCAAGGTTGGTGAAAAATACCCATCAACTCAGTGTTGTGCACTATAGGTAGTCTCCCATACTAGAAAACGTGACACGGCGGAAGAAAAATGTTACTGTCTAACAATCTTTCACAGCCAATGCACCTATTCCTAGGTTTCCATGACTCACAGCCTCAGAGTCTACCATGGCTTACTGCACTTCAGCTCCCTGGATTCCTCTCGAACCCTGTACGGTACATCAGAGGTCTCAGCCTCTTATCTGGCTGTCCCCCGGTATTGCTGGACTTAGAAGCACCGAGCAGGTTCTACAGCCTACGATAGACACCATACGATAAAACCACCCAAGCCTTGATATGATCCGTTCACTCAATGACTTACGCACCATGGCGATCTGGATAAAGCATTCTCTGCCTAATGCTCGCAAGGCTACTTTACACTAGAATAAGAGTGACAGTCCCATCGCCAAAACAATTGCCTATGCCGAGGGAGGATCCGTGCTCCTTGCGAGGGCCCGTGTTCCACTACTGGATGAGGGCTTCATGCATGGTGATCTCACTTATGATGAGCAGTCGGTGTGGGTGGGGCGATTCTTTCACCTTAATCACCATATAATTAGGCTATCGAGCTGTCATTGCGATAATACGAGGCTGAAGCTGCCATTTTCCACCGTATAAGCCTTCAGTTATCATTCTGGTCAAGAATGGTATCGTGCGCGTTTATAGAGCTCATTATCCCCCGCACGCGCCAATGGAGTTACGCTCCGGGTCCAAGTTTGGGCCTCTCGAGCAAGCTTATCGTTCGTTCGAAAATGTCATGTGCACAACAGTGTGCGATGTCATAGTCTTCAGAACTCCACGGCCGTCTGATTAATGGCTGCGAAGTCGGCCTCTCACTTGTAGATTCCGGTGATGATTACAGTACCATGCGTTACGACGATGCAAATACATTCTAGGTCAATTACGGGCCATTGGCCAGCAAGCTGAATGACCGTGGTCTGGCCTCCGCGAGATACGTGCTTTCCGGGTCTCCTTTTGCCTCCTTTTGTCTTCATATGTCTGCCCTCATTGCTGTTACGATCGTGAATCTCGCTTCGTGTGATTTAATACTAAAGCAAAGAATAAAGTCATCACTGACAGTGAAGCTGGCGCTCGATGAAGGCAGTAAGATGGACAGATCGCCTCGATAATACCGCCATGGCCCGTGATGGACCTGTCTGATAAAAATCGAAGAGTATCCGTATGTAAAGCTGAAACCACAAATTCTGCGTCTACGGAAGCTTAGGGGTTCAGGTAAGCTGTTGAACAGCAGGAACATAGAGGACTCTTGAGCTGGACTGAGCCAAGGCTACTAACCTCTTGATGCCAGCTGACGGGGCTCGCGTGTTGAGTTGGTGGCCTTGCTTAAGCAGTGACGGAGCAAATATCCGTCTAGGAGTTAAGATTGCACATGATATACTGATTCTGTGTAAGGCAGTTAATAGTTGAAGTCGTTTGATGCTACTTCCACACCAGGAATCGAGACACGGGAGAGAAAGGTGGCTTCAGATATAAGCAGTATCGGTGCCATACGCACCCACACCGAGGCGGTGACGGAGCGTATCGCACCGATATACGCTCCCAAAGAAGCAGCAAAATTGGACTTTTTTTGAACCAATAATAGCTACGGCTGTACAGTTTGTTGAAGATTATCCAAGTCTATTTACATAATGATCATAATCTGTCATGACATATTTCCTGCTCGTGGACTTGTTCATATAGTAAAGCTAGTCTATGAACATAGCCATTTCTTAAAGGTAGGTTGGGTCAATTCCAAATTTCCAATCATACCGCAGGGTTACATGCCACAAAACAACCTGACCTACAAGGGAGGTGCCATATTCAATTTTACTGGTTCGTGACACCTGAGGTTGAAACGGTCGCGCAGGGACGATACAAGTATATCAATGATAAGGAGGCGATTAATATTCGAGACCAAGTAATGTCGCCAGCGTTGTATGAGGTCGTTACCTCGGTACTGTAGTATACTGCGGCATACTGCTATACGGGGCTGGCTTTATAGTTATCCCGCCCACCTCTGCTGTAAGTACTCAAGAAGTAGACGACCGGGTCGACTATCGTCGAGAAATTATCCCAGGGACTGGGGATCAGCATGGCCTGCCACGAAGCATACCAATTCATCAGTTCATAGTTCAACAACTACTGAGCACGGAGCGCGATTATATTGAGTTTCGGGTTTTATCACCACGGTGTGTTGGCACTGCTTAAGGTTTTGGATGGGGTCTGCCGAAGGGTGCGCCGTTCCAATGTGATGTGCATGTACTCGGGTGGAAGGAACGGAGAGCATGTAACGAGCAAGGACCCTGAGCATATTGTCATGTACATTTCTCGAATCCGTTGCAGTGATGACCAATGTCCCATGTTGCTAAACGTTTTTCAATGGAGAACCTCCGGAACTCGTAGTGGTGATGTGATGCGCAATAGACTGTCGTCGCTACGTTGCACTATTAGAAAGTATATGAATCTCGCTTGTCAAGGGCACGAAGGTAGATGGAGAGTCGACCGTGAACGAACCCACTGTTTGTCCTCTAATTATAGGAAAGAGTTGCAACCACCCTCAACCATACTGAATGGTAGCCCATATCAGGTATCTGAGGGTAAACCATGATTAAAACTTAGAGGGAGCCAATTGTGATGATCGATTGGACATCCCCCGCTACTACTTCTTCCGCAATCTGATTGAATTTGTCAGACTGTGTTGTAGCAAGCGATATTGTGGGTTTATGACGCACAATAGAAGGTCCTCCGTTCTTCAATCCCAGGAATCCCAGCTGTTCTTTCAAGCTTCCCGCGACATTACCAGGTGACATTAGGAGGTGACATCAGGACGTGACATCTTGGAGTGATTGCAATATATATACTTCAGCTTCATTTGTGATTTCGGTATACATATTCATTTATTACGTCTTCTAAGGGTGTTACACACTTCGCCTGCAAGAGACCATCGGGATGAATCTTAAGAAAATCAGCCCCCTGTTACTCCTCGGAGTTGCAGAGGCATACAATTACAATTTCGATTCATCAATCATTCGGGCAGTTAGTAAGGAAAGGAGGCCAGGCATTGAAGGTGGTAATGCTGCATTCGATTCAGGGGGTGAGGGCACGGGACTTTTCCAATCCCCACCCTACAACAGCAAACAGCTCGACCGCACGAACTGGGTCGCCACTTGCGATAATGCGCAACCTGGTAATGAATGTTCTAAGGCAATTGATGGCGACAACAGCACCTACTGGCACAGCGGCAACAACTCCCCATTGCCGCACAGTATCACGATCAACCTTGGCATAGTGCAGAAAGTGAGCGGCCTTGCAGTCTGGCCACGAAAGATTGAAGATGGTTGGATTGTAGCACATGATGTTTACCTGAGTTCCGACGGGAACAACTGGGGGCAGCCTGTCGCTCATGGGACATGGTGGCCTGATTCCACCGTGAAGATGGCTATCTTCGAGCCTCAGGAAGTGCAGTACGTCCGAGTCGTTGCACTTTCATCAGCAGCCGCAGACAACGCAATCAGTATTGCCGATCTGCAGATCTGGTCCGCCCAAAGCATTCCTACCGCACCAGAGGGTAAGGCCCTAAATGAAGTTGGAGCTTGGGGCCCAACCATCGACTTCCCTATCGTGCCCGCGTCCGCTGCAGTTGAGCCTAGTTCAGGGAAAGTCCTCGTCTGGTCCTCATATCGGAAGAACCAGTACGGAGGGACATCCGGCGGCTTGACTCAGACCGCTACATGGAATCCGAATACTGGTGAGGTCACGCAGCGTGAGGTTTCCGATACTGAGCATGATATGTTTTGTTCTGGCATTTCAATGGATATGAACGGGCGGATTATTGTCACGGGTGGAAATGATGACACTATGACCAGCATTTACGATTCCTTTGCCGACACCTGGCATGGGGCGGCAATGATGAATATCGCACGTGGTTATCAGGCGTCAACCACACTTTCGGATGGAAATATGTTTGTGATCGGGGGTTCCTGGAATGGTCCGCAGCTCAGGAAGAAGAACAGCGAAGTCTATAATGTAGTTGGAGGCACCTGGACCGAACTTACCAACGCCAGCTCAAGCTATATGCTGACCGATGATAACCTCGGCGCTTACCACCAGGACAACCATGGCTGGATATTTGGCTGGAAGAATCTCTCTATCTTTCAAGCAGGTCCAAGTCGTGCAATGCACTGGTACTCTGCCCACGGTCAAGGAAGTGTGACAGACGCAGGGAAACGAAGCACGAATAATGACCAGATGTGTGGCAATGCGGTTATGTTTGATGCAGCCAAGGGAAAGATCCTCACATTTGGAGGGTCTCCTAATTACGAGGATTCCACGGCTACAAACAATGCATCTCTCATTACTATCGGTGATCCTAATACCATGCCAGAGGTTGTCAAAGCTGGTGAAAACATGCACTATAGCCGCACTTTCCATACATCAGTTGTCTTACCTGATGGAAGCGTCTTTATCACTGGTGGCCAGGCACATGGGCTCCCATTCAATGAAGACACTGCACAATTGACACCGGAGCGTTATATTCCAGCAGAGAACAAGTTTATCAAGCACTTTCCTAACAATATCATCCGAGTGTACCATAGCTGGTCTCTCCTGCTTCCAGACGCTACAGTGATCAACGGTGGTGGCGGGCTCTGTGCCAACTGCTCAGCCAACCATTATAACGCACAGATCTTCAAACCTCCATATTTATTCGACCAGAACGGAGGGTTGACTTCGCGCCCGGTAATTCAGAGTGCCACGCCTAATGCTAGATATGGCGCCCAAATTACACTCGTGGTCGATTCGCCCATCTCTGGTGCCTCTTTGATTCGTTATGGCTCCACTACACACACTGTGAACACTGATCAGCGTCGAATAGAGCTAGAGCTCCAACCCGCTGGCGCCAATACGTACACTGCAGTTATTCCGAATGATCCTGGTATTGCGCTTCCTGGCTACTATATGCTGTTTGCTCTGGGTCAAAATGGAGTTCCTAGCGTTTCAAAGAATGTCCAGCTTACGGTGTAGGTAAGAATGGGTTAATATACATTGCAGGAGGTTGACACAGGTTGGTGGACTTGCTAAAGCAACGAGGACACGCGAATCTAAAACACAAAATGTCTTCAGTTTGGAGCGATGGCTATTCCATCTCGTAGTCTCTTCTGAGGGTTCACTTTACCAAAGACGATGTGGTCTATATGCTTAGATGATTCAAGCCCCCTACATCTGAAACCATGTTTGTCTCCTCGGGACTACGAATTCGGAAGTTGTTGGGAGAATAATTGGGCGGAGCTTTGCACCAAAAAGGCTCCTCGTAGTCGCCAGCATTCTGTTCAGGCAGTCCACGACTGGGAAGAGGCCCAGATCAATCAGTAGCACTGGGTGCCGGCGGCACAGTAAGATGCGATATACTATATGCCAGACAAAACTGTTCTCTAAAAGGGCGCAGGTCAAGGTTTGCAGTGGTGCCAGAGTTGAGTCGCAGTGACATAATTTGACCGTATGTAAAAGCAGGTATTACCAACGCGGCCAAAAACTAATACGATCCCTTGCTTTAGAGCCAACTTCATCCCTGCACGATCAAACGTTTCTAATAGTTAGGAATAAAATGAAACCTAAATGTTCATCGCCGATTGGATAGGAACCTGCTTTTCGTAGCATTCCACTGCAAAATGACAATGGAGTTACCTGCAACAGGACGTGCCAATGAGGCTAAATACTAGATTGGAAATAATGTAGATCAACTGAGGGCACCAAAACAATGGACAGACACCTGTCACAGCAAGAAGCAGGTATGCAGATTTAGGTGCCTGACGCCTCCTTGTTTTCAGCTATATGAGAAACTAAGAACTAAATAAAGCTTACTCTCCCCTCAAGCCCAAACACCACCCCCATAAAATCTACCTCTTCGTCACATTAAACACCTCCATATCAAATATTGTTCCACATTACATAGTAGTATCAGACGCCGGCTACCACTTTGATCATTTCCAGGTTCTACATAATGTGGATACTGACCGATCTGTTTCTTGCACTCTCAATATGTTTCTCTTATATCGCAGCCATCGAGCTCAGTCAAACTGGTTACTTATCGCCTCGGGAAACACAAGCTATTGTGTGGAACATTCTCCATTCCGAAAATATTTCATGTTTCTGATCGCTGAGGAAAACATGTCCATTGTGAAGTGCCTGAAAATCAGTTCCCGCGCCAAATTCCGAAAATGGGGCCCTGATAACGTATTTCTCGTAGCGCTGCCCCATGCCTGCCATAATACTAAAGTTAAAGGAATGCCATGACCAAGGTGGAGCAGTACTTACCAGCTGCTCTTATTGGTTCTCATATTATCTATATTTTCTTACTCTTTGTATGTGTCTTTAGGATTTTACTGCCACATGGACTGGCTTAGTCTGAGTATCACAGTACTACCCTGCTCCTCTGTCTGGGATCGGAAGATACAGATTGGTAGGTATCTACCTTGCCTGCTGTTTACACACTCTTAATCATCCAATAAATTCACGCCGATCTATCTCAACGGATTTATGTCGAGCGGGGAGATTGTGCATCTCCGAGACGTAGCATGAGCAAAGAATCCAACTCCATGACCACAAGGAGATAATAATAAGCGTCTGATGTGCCAATTCAAGAGAAAAAGACAGAACATTTACACACCACGAGGACAAATACCCTGACCGCAAAACCCACACAGCACGCCAGGTCAAGATTTTCAAAGTTTAACGAAATATACTGAGACATAGTTGACTAGATTATATAATAGATTATCAATCAGGCTTTTCTCTTCACCCGGAGATTTCCTGCGTCGCACAGTGAACGCCACCCCCAGTCCATGCAATCGATTCATGGAATACTTGAACAACCTTTCGCTCTGGGAAGGCAGCTTGAAGGATCCTTCTCATCGGCTTGAGGATATAAAAGTCGTGGGGCGATGACCGCGCCATGGACAAGGATATAGTTCACATAACTCGAGGCGTATTCTGGGTCGATAGGGTCAGGCCGCTCTATCCCCCCCTCAGGAAGGTCAATGATCTTCAGGTGCCGCCCTTTGGCATCTGTAGCCTGCGACAAGATATGCTTCGTCGTGTCATAGACCTCCGTCAGTAAGGGCCGGCGTGGCCGAGGGCCATTCAAAATAACTTTGCCAGGAGCGGCAAAGCGGGCCCAACTATCAATATGAGCATCAGTCACCTCATAGCCTCTCAGGCTAGGAACCCAGATAGTCTTGGTTACGCCCAAAAGACGCCGAAGCTCTTCCTCAATGGTCTCCCGGCTGATGTAAGGGTTGCAGTTGGGGTTGATGATGGAACTTTCTGTTACCAATAACATTCCGTCCCCGTCAGTTTCCAGCGCACCGCCTTCCGGAACGATAGGCGTTTCGACACGAGTGATCGCAAGATTAGTGAGAATATGACCGGCCAAGCGTGTATTGTTGGCTGAGGGATACCGTTCTCCCCAACCGTTAAAGTTGAAGTCGGCCCCATGGAGACCAGACTGCGACGGACCTTTAGCAAACACAAATGTTGGCGCAACATCCCGCATCCAAAATTCCAAGTTTTCCATCTCAATAGACTTGACTTCCACACCGTGATAGCCGCTGATTTGGAATATTTTTTCTGCCTCAGGGAAGTCCTTGGGATGAACCAGAAACATTACACTCTGGTAATCGCTTATTATCTTGGCAAGTGAAGGAAGTTCCTTTTTCGATCTGCCTATCTCATATTTTGTATAGTTTTGGTTCTCAGGCCCTGACCATGCCATGAGCAACACTCCTTTAGGGCAGTAACACCTTTCATGAGGGAGGAAAAATGTTGGGGGTCGGCCATAGCGATGGCAACTTCCGGGCGGAGTGCAGAGCAGGAAGTGTTGAGAAAGAGAGCAAGGGAATGGAGGGACAATGAGTATATAAAGATTTCACACCTGCGAACTCTGCTAACAAGCCTGGTGAATTTCTTTGCAAATATTTTGGTTTGTTATAAATTATACCATGATGACCTTCATACACTCTCATAAACATCATATTTCGGGATTTTTGCATCATCACATTCTTAATTGATGGTACATATTAGGGCTACATGATGCTTTCGGTTGGGCTGCCAATCTAAGCCGCCAGGTTCAGGCGTTAAAAACTTAGGGCCCAAACCAACCCATAAACCCAGTATGTAGTTAAAATCTGTTTCTCAACCAAGCCTTAGCTAGCCTATGGATTGGGCATTCCATGCCCAGACGCAGCCCAAGGCGGGTTCAGGCTGGGTTGGAACTATTGGATTCATCTATCCTGGATCATCCACATTTCAGCCACAGGCAGACATTGGAAGCCTTAGCACCTACCTCTGACAGGTTATTGATGCTTTCGGCATTGAGAATGTTCACGTAGGTACTAGTAGCGATTGGTGATAAAGGAGACTCACAACGGCCCTGTCAACCACACTCCTCAATGGAAGGGAAAGCCTCTTCTTGCCATTCCCTCATCTGTATCTCTTTCATTCCGGACATTCCCTGCCAACATCCACCACAGCAAAATGGGAAGTTATATAAGCACTAACCAGGCGTGTCCACCCTCTGAAATCAACCGATAAGACCGTCCACCTCCGAGTAAGGATGACCCCCTTGAAACAGACCATTTTACTTTCCCACCTGAATGGTAACCCGTCCATGACCAAATCCCGATGAGAGGAGGATACTGATTTGGCACGCAATGTGATCGCCTCTGACCATTTGCCCTCACGTGTGCGGCAAGTGATTCCCAGGATTCGCACCGAGGGTGGCGGTCTTATTGTCGACGGAGACGGTACACTTATCGTCGCCGAAAGTTGCATGGTCTGTGACCAGCGCAACCCCTGCCAAACCCGGGATGAAAATGAGCAAGAGTTGCATCGACTCTTGGGTATTGAGAAAGTAATCTGGTGTCCTGGACGCAAGAACCTTGATATAACGGATTGCCACCTAGACGCTGAAGTACGATTCGTGTGACCAGGAGTAGTTACTACTGTTGACGGTGTAGGTAAATTATCCAGGGTTGGCGTCAGTTGACAATCAGGAAGCCCGTTCTGAGATATTGAAATTTCACTGTTTTTCTCCATTTCAACATAGAAATGGTGCCGTGCGCAGAGTCCATAGGTCCTATACTAATTATAGGTGACTGCAAGATTACCTAAGTATAGAAGTCTACATCTACTCTAACCGACCCTCATTTGACGTCCGCTTTCGGGAAGAGCTTATCCTATATGAGCTTGGCCTTTAGGAGGCAATGTCGCTCTATGCGGGTGGTGACCCAGTCCAAGCTGCTGCCGCATACTTAGGCAGCTTTTTTGGAAGAGCGAACTGCTAGTCCACGCAATGCCGTCAACACTGACCAGCCGATGGTGGATTTCAGTCAGTATGTGGATGGCGAGAATATAATCCAAGCAGATCTGTGAGTATGATACATGACCCCAAAAAAGACTGATCAGAAATTCAGTAAAGCCTTCTTCCGAATTTATTTTGTGGCGCCTATTGACCAAACATTCTGATCCCAGTGTCTTCTGGATGATCCTTGGGTCCCACCATGTACCACACTCGGGGGACATTCCTAACACATTACAACCTACTAGCGCGAGCTCGATTATGCTTGTGCCCTTTAACTTTCATCATCGAAGCGTCAGCCGGGGAAGCTCACAAGGAGTCCGAATAGATTTTGCCGGCAAGGACGGAGAGGAAGCGCCCCAATCTTTTGGGCATCACTTCGAGGATGGTATAACATTGGAGTCGGCGAGTGATAGACAAGACATATAAAGGTGACAATGAAATTGAGCTGCCAACTGACGATTGCTGCAGAAAGATGTGGCACCAAGCCTTTCTTCGTATGGCACAGAAGAGCGACAAGTCCGCAAATTTCCTTATACCGAAGACATGTTGTCTACGTAATCATTGTGATAAGGCTACTGATCACATACTGGACGTTATATGAGGCGTCACAATGAAGTAGACAGACGACCAAATGAATGAACAGCCCTTGCTTTTGATGATAGTCAGTGTTGAAGAGAGAATTCTTCTTTGGTATATTTACACGTACTGTGGAGTAACTCTCTGGCTGGTCTCCGCACTAAGCCAGTGACAAGCTCGTTAATCTTGACATTGCGGTACACACAAAGTCCCTGCACATGATAAGTGATAACGGACATGTGGATCTCACCAGGCTCCAACGGACGGGCATTAGAAATGTCAACATAACAAATGCCATCAGACTTCAGACTGGCAGTAGTGTATAGACGGGCACCCAATCGCAAAATCAATCTGCACATTCTATGCAAAGTAAAATATTAGATTTCGTAAGAAAAGATAGAGTTGTAGTAGATTTTAGATCATAGATAATAGTAATTAGGATCGTAGTGGTAAGATATAATCTCTGCGCTAATTTTCATCCTAAGCTTAGGGGGCACCCTTACTCCCATATATAAGACTTTTTAAGCTTATATAATACGCAATGTAAATTTCATATAATAAGGTATTATATTATGAAATATAATATATCGATATCCTAGTAATGTGGCTAGAATACTAGAAAAATAGGTAGTAATCTGAACAGAGGCTACTTTTAGGGCTATGAAAGTACTGTTGTGAACTTGTGGTCCTGTGGACGGTAGCACAAACAGTGCAGACATGCTTACTCATCGCGACTGCCTCTGTCTAATGTTATTATGACCTATGACCTATGACCCTCCTTCTCTTCTGCATTCTGTATCTAGCAATCCATTATTGAAGCATCGAGAATATGAGCAATTCATCAAGTTGCATCAAGCGAAATAGCAGTACGCAGCCAACGCCAATAGTGAGCCTACTTAATCACGTGAAAGCTGTAGATGTATCCGATAATCCGACAGTTGCTGAGTACGCTCGGTTGGGCTGTGTACACAGTACGGAGCATTCCGCAACTCAGCGATTAGCTGACTAAGCCAGTTGCGGTGACATGACCGGCATGACATCTATTATCTACGGGTTTAAGCCGCCTGGATAGGAGGGTGGGTTGAATAGGTCATGGATCTATCTATAATTCGCATGGGTTGGATCAAAAATACCATGGATCAACTCATATCCTATTCACGACCAGAGTAAGTACATACGTTTGCCCCGAATGTTATATGTTGCCTTTACTTAATTAGTTTGGCCTTGTACCTATCATGCCGATTGCCCTCAATTGAGAACCCTGGCAGAGCTTGAGTGGGTTCCAACATTGTTCGTCTTTCTGCAAGAAAGTGACCATGAGGACCATGGCAGCTGCATTTGCAGATCAGCTACCTTGTTGGATGTTTGCAGAGGTAAAGTCATTCCGATCGTCGCGAGACTTTTCCTGCAGGCTCGAAAGGTCCCCACGCGCGGCAGGGATTTGGAAGCTTGTGCTCCTATAGATTGTCGACAGAAAGAATAAAACCCGGTCGGACCCTCGCTTGCTTTTGTGACCGGTAGACTCAAAGCGAAACATGGCAGTCAAGGCAGTTGCGAGTGCGGCATTGCTGTTGGCCCCAGTAAACTGCGCGCTTACCAGGCCTCAGGGTACGAACATCGTTCGAGTTTCAACGTCCGATGTTGTTCAGCCTGGTGGGCTGGCTAATGTCTACCTCGATTGGCGAGAAGCTTACCCTGGTATCATCGAGGCTGTTTACGCGTCCTGTCTGAGGCCTGATATGTCTTCGAAACAGATCATTTGTCGCTTTACTGGCGAAGGCCATCCCCCTCAGCGACTCGCCTGGGCAGTCTCTGACGATACCCCAACGGACAACTGCATCTACGTCCATGGCATCCAGTCAGATAGGTCAGAACCAAGACTCCTGGGGAAGAGTGAGCCCGTCCGACTGGGTCGAATGGCGAAGAGAAGATCTGTCGCAAACATTCCCCGCCTCAAAGACTTCGACGCACTCGGGGCCTGGTTCGACGGAGTTGCCTCCATCAAACAGAAGACTGAAACGCACGGTGGCGTCGCTTCCGGCCACTCGTCCAAGGACAGCAAGATCGCCATCGTGGGCGCTGGTATCTCCGGCCTTGCCACAGGCCTAATGCTCGACAGCGTTGGCGTCCACAACTGGGAAATCATCGAAGCCAGCGATCGCGTCGGAGGGCGGTTCCGAACGCGGTATGTTGCTGGGACGCAAGAGTGGGCGGAGATGGGGCCGATGCGGTTGCCCTATTCTGTCACGTACAAGGACAGTAATGAGACTCTGCGGTATACGGATCACGAGATGACGTTCCAGCTCGCGGGTATCCTAAACGAGATGAATAGCAATGACCCTCAGTGGAAGATCGACTTTATTCCGTGGATCCAGCATCACCCGAATGAGCTTATTGCGCAGGGGACTCGTCGACATCCTGATGGTCGCATTCCCACTCGTGCTGAGATCGAGGCGGATCCAAGCCTAAAGGAAGCGCCTGATATGTCCAGTGCTGAGTACCCCAGCACGAAGAACAGAATGGACCGTATTCTGAAGAACGAGAGCACCCTCAAATCACTCCAACGAGACGTCTGGCGCGCGCACAAACTCGTCATGGAGGAAGGGTTAGACGAATGGAGCGAGCAAGCCATGATGCGCCACGTCTTCAAAGCCAGCCTGAACGTCACCGACGAGATCTGGACAAGCTCTGACTACGACATCTTCTGGGACGAGCTCCACCACAACTCCAACCTCGGTCTTGACGGCAGCAGCAGCGCCCTCGGCGAAACAACCTGGCTCTGCATCGACGGCGGCTTCAATCGCCTCTCTGATGCCTTTCTCCCCCACCTTGGCAATCGCCTTACTCTCAACCGCAAGATCCGAAAATTAGAACCCGTCCCCGGCCCCAACGGGACAACCCGCACCCGCCTCTCCTGGTATCCCAATATCACCAACCGCACCTACGAGTTTGAAGACTACGATTACACCATCATGGCGGTCCCGTTCACAATGACGCGCTTCATGGACCTTCCTAGCTTCTCCTCCGTCCTCTCCCGCGCAATCAGCGAAGCCGGCCTCCGCTTCAAATCTGCCTGCAAAGTCGCTCTCCTCTTCCGGGAACGCTTCTGGGAAAGGGGGCCCCGACCTATCTTTGGAGGGTACTCGAAACCACCTAGCAAGCCCGTCGGAGCCCTGTACTACCCGGTGTATGGCCACAACGAGTCGCGCCCGGGGCTCATAATGCACTACCGCGGCGGCGACTGGAGTGACCGGTTCGTGAGCTTTTCAGACGAAGAACACGTGCAGACTGTCCTCGACTCAATCGTCTCAATCCATGGCGAGCAAGCGCGTGAGCTCTACACAGGCGACTATGAGCGGCTGTGCTGGTTGCAAGACGAGCACACGGCGACGGCGTGGTGTCGCCCAGACGTCGAGCAGCATAAGCTGTATATCCCGGCATATCATGTCACCGAGCACAATACGATCTTTATTGGCGAGCATACGGCACCGACGCATGCTTGGGTGAGCTCGTCGTTGCAGTCGGCTGCTAGGGGGACTGTGCAGTTGTTGTTGGAGTTGGGGCTTGTGGATGAGGCGAAGAAGGTTAATGAGAAGTGGATGGGGAGGTGGATTCGTGTGTAGATGGCCTTCTGGTTGTACGTACACTATGGATCGATATGGTAGAGTTACCAGGAAATATATAGCGAAGTTGGCCTCTGATGTCGATAACGGCTAAATCCCGTTTTTGCAAATTTCTCTACGGCCTGCTATTTCTTCAGACCAACCCCACGACGCCGATAACGGCAGTGCTCAACTCCGACTTGGAGAGTCGTGATATGGCGTGTGGAGCGCCACGGGGAGCTGGATGGCGTTCCCTTCCACAACGTCCTCTTACTAAATTGCCACTTCATAGATGATTGTTATCTAGCGGCATGCTGTTCAGCAAGATCTTCGATTATCACCAAGAGAAGATTGATAAGATCTTAATCTCCATAGAATTTAACACCTTAATGAGCTCCTTAACTACTACATAATAGTATCAAAAATTCCCCTTCGTCACCTTAAAAAGAGATTCCTTATTTCTAACCCATATCTACCCAACCCCCTAACCATCCTTTAATGTCCAATGGAAAGTACTCCGTAATGGAAAGTATAGTTGCTGAGGTTGTCCATCTTACTAGATTTAGACATTAGCTTAAAAGCTCAACAATGTCTCAAGATGTCCTAGATAACGTGAGACCTTGGGGACATATCCAAGACCTTGGCGCGCTGTAACCCACTTATTTAGACGCAGCCCCTCCATAAGAGGTTTCAAAAGATACCAAATCTAGGCAAAAAGCAGATGCTCTTTGATATGAGAATGCTCCGCCTCGCGTCCTTGATGGTGATAGCTACCTTGCTACCCTTGTCCCTAGCTATCTATACAGATAATGGCAGACTAGCTATTATAGATGGCATCAATTACTACGTCGACGGGCTTCCTGTATCGAGGCCTTCTACGCTACTGCCGCTGAATTCAACATGGACCAACGCGAACTGCGAGCTTAACCCGCTGACTGTCGTTCGGTCGAGGAAGGTGAATTTCACCTGGCAGGACATGCATGAGACCGTCTCAAGGTTCACCACGGAAGATGAATGTCTTTCAATTCGGATGCTTAGAAGGTAATCGTCTCACTCGCCTTGACTGAACTAGTTTGTTCTCATGACGATATAGCTATTTATCTATACCACACTGCAGACAACCAAGGATATGTCGAAAACTAAATAAACCTGTCTGCCTATGGTAATATTAACCAGATTATCTTCGCATCGCCAGGGTATCATTCTCGAGGTCCTATAGCCGAGGCAAGCTTGGACGGTGATGTTCCCGAGGGCCCATACTTTCTTGCAGTGGGGACAGGGGTTCTCTACTAGGCTTTTCGGCTATACTCTGACTACTAGCTCGCGTTTACAGAGGCCACTGTTAGTGACGGTGATGGTGGGTTTAGGCCCTTACCTGCTGTAACAGAGGTATTCAACTCCACTGCTAGGAACGCTTGAAAATTGACCAAGACAACCAAACAGGGAGCTATGACAAAGGCAGTAGCCGTACCATTGTCTAAATTGGGCGATAAACTGGCAGCCCCACCTGGACATGGTCAGTCGTATTAAGGATAGATGTCCCATCTGAGCATATTTGATCGCAATTGAGTTTTTTAAATTCGAAGCTAAGTGCCAACAGAGGCAATTGTAAGTGATGCCAGCCGGTGACATCATCATCGGGATCAAAAGTAGACTAAAGTTTAAGCATAATCATAGCAAACAGCGAGGATAATATGATTACTCGGCATTAGATATGTAGCAAGGAGGGACTAGACTAAAATAGAACACCGACATCATCCGATTCCAGTTCCTGTCGATCATTCTGGTTATGGTAACATGTCCTGCTCACCATGTATGGAGTCTTGGCGTGGCTGCCGGAAACAGGGAAAGTACGGAGTAATCATGACGCAATGGATATGGACATTCCCTGCCCCATAAGATATGATAATGTCACTCACTCTACGACATCGTCATTGCATCCAACTTATAAATACCATTGACGGCTTCAGATCTTGCCAATTTCTTAATTAAGTTTACGTACTCCTCCTACTTCGCAATTAAACTCATCTCCCACATAAACTCTCTCAATACAACATGTTGACCCGAGGTTCCCGATTCGCAACAGGCTGCGCCAGACAGCAGCTCTGGGGCCAAACAAGGTCATCCCTTCGCAATCAACGTGCTCGCTACGCTACCTCAACTCAGTCCGCCGGGAATGGCACCAACGCTGCCTTGGTTGGTGGCCTGGCTGGTGGAGCGGTGACCTTCCTCGCAGGCTACACCTGGTACCACTTCTCCGGGGCCAAGAAGCTGGTTCAGACCGCAAACCGAACACAAAAGTACTACAACGAAGCAAAGAAGACCGTTGCTCAGAAGACTCCGGATCCCGATGAGGCCTTTGGCTGGCTGAGAGACACTGCGAAAAACTACGCATCATGGATCCCCGGCGCCAAGCCCTACGTCGACCAGGCATTTGACGACCTCGAGGAGATCAAGCGCAAGCACGGCAAGGAATTCAATGAGATTGTCAGTGATGCGTACAAAGACTTGCGTGAGGCCACAAAGAAAGGCGGTCTGGATGTGAACACTGCTGTTAAGATCCGGGACATTCTACAAAAGCACTTCAAGCGTCTGTATGAACTCGCCGGCGAGTCTGCAGGCGACATCCTTGACAACCATCCTGAGATAAAGGAAAAGGTCGGTGGCAGCTTGGATCAGCTCAAGGAGATGGGCAATGCCTATGGCCCCCAGGCGAAAGAGGAGGTGGACAGAACATGGCAGCAAGTGAAGGACATCGTCTCGAGCGGTGTTAATGCGGAGACCGTCCAGAAAATTCAGAAGCTGGCCCAGGAGAAGAGGGAGAAGCTGCAGAAGTTGGGTGATGAGGCATGGCAGCGAGGCATGGAAGAGGTTAAGCCATACCTTGATCGGAACCCCAAGGTCAAGGAACTTGTTGAGAAAAACAGCGATGCCTTGAGAAAGGGCAACTTTGGAGAACTCTGGAGCCTGATCAGGGAAAGCTCATCTTCAGGCAACCTAGGAAACCTAGAGGGATATATCAACAAGACCGTCGATCAAGCCAAGAAGAGTGGTTTCAACATTGACAGTCTGGCCGACAAGTTCCCAGGTGGTTCAAACATTCTCTCCCAGCTGCAGTCACTCCAGAATGTTGCTGAAAAGAAGGGTCCCGAGGCGGAGAAGATCCTCAAGGATACCCTCAATGACATCCAGGGTGTCTTATCGGAGAGAACCAAGCAGGCCGAGAGCCTTGCTGAAGAGGCCAAGAAAGAGAGCAAGTGATTGGAGTGATACGGACTACTTCCTCAATCTTTTCTTGTACATATATGCATGAGTCTGCTTTCTCACCTTTTTTCATCTCCAAGGGATTCGGAGATCTGTATTTTAGCAATGAGTATTAGACGGAATTGACGACCGACATCAGGATAACTATACTCTTGTCTTAGTAAACTTAAATTACAGCAAACACTGTAGAGAGCATTATATGACCTTGAAATGTTCATCTTACCTCTCTACGTTGGAGTACCTTGATCTAACAGGTACAGAAAATCTGTGACTGCCATATGACATCATACTGGGAACTTTGCCTTTAGCCAATCAGAGGCGCAAATCTCTTGCCGGCTCCGCAGTCACCGCAGGGAATTACCGATGCCGGACATGATTGGCCATCTCCTTTCGGTTCGTCAGCGGCCCGTCCGATCCAAGAACCAAGGCCAATCACGCGCCCCAGGGTCGAAGCCGCCGAACCGAGGAGGGAATGTTGTTGTGCGGGGAAGCAGGGTGCACCGCCTCCTGGCACCTGATGGCGCTTGTGCAGCAGCGTACACCGATTAATGAGACTGCGCAACCTTCTGCGTATCCCTTGGCGGGGTCGATACCCGATTTATGTAACAGTGATTGTTCTACCCTCAAATGGTTCCAGACCCAAGCAATATCCCTCTGGGGTTTCTGGGAAATCTGTCGAGGGAACAGGAGCGATGCTTGCAGCAGCTGTGGTCCTTGGTTCTCTACCTTGAAGATGCCGCCTCTTTCAAAGAGCTCGAGCAGCTCTTCCGGGTCAACAGTGCCGAACGGAATAAGACAACTTCAATATCGTCATTTGCGCGCCGAAACTCGCTGCTCGCTCGGACGGATTCCATCCTGTTGCGGAGGAGCAGCACAGCGTCCTTCCCGGCACCTTCCAACCCGCTAGCCCAGAGTCTTCGCAGTATCGGAATGACCGCGTCTGAGACCCGCTCTGTCGCAAAGTCCTTGACCTATCTGAGCCCAGACGATGTCCGGTGGGGCATACTTACGGCGAGCAAACATGAATATCCGGATCGATGGATGCTCCGATACCTGCGTTTTTGCAAGTGGAATGTCAGCAAGGCTTTTATTCTGATTTTGAACGCTTTGCAGTGGCGAATAAAGGATATGCATGTGGATGACCGTCTGTTGCCAGAGGGTGAGCTTTGTGCGATTCACCAGTCACAGGCACCTTCGAATACTGCCGAAGCGCAACTATCCCGTGGCTTTCTCAGTCAGCTGCGGATGGGGAAATGCTATGTCCATGGGGTCGATCGACTAAGCCGGCCTTTGTGTGTGATACGTGTGCGATTGCATCGACCCGAGGATCAGTCGGAAGAGGTGATGAACCGATACATCACCCATATTATGGAGTCGGTCCGGCTTCTCATTGCGCCTCCCGTGGAGACAGCAGTATGTAGAACTCACATAGTTGGATTCATGTACTGACATACCCCTGTAGACTGTCATTTTTGACATGACTGGCTTTTCTCTTGCAAATATGGTGGGTTTGCCGTCATGTCGCCGAGACTAGCTACTGATGATCCATATACAGGACTACGCCCTTGTAAAGTTTATCATCAGATGTTTTGAATTATATTATCCCGAGTCGTTGGGTGTGTTGCTCATCCACAATGCTCCCCGTATTTTTGCAGGTGCTTGGCCCATTCCTGTCTTTTACTGCTCACCATTAACTGAGCCTGCACAGGAATATGGAAGATTATCAAAGGCTGGATTGACCCAGACATGGTGACAAAAATCCACTTCACCAAGTCGGTGGAAGATCTCGCACAGTTCATCCATTCCAGTCAGATTGTGAGCGAACTCGGAGGTGGTGAGGACTGGGAGTATGACTATACCGAGCCTGAAATGGACGAGAACGACTTAATGGAGGATGACGAAGCGCGGGACGCGTTACTGGCCGAGCGACAACGTATCAGCGAGGCATTCCTTTCCCTTACATCCCAGTGGATCGAGGCGACGAGACACGACTGCCCTGAAGAGGTTGCAATGTTCCAGTCGCGCCGTTTGAAAATGATGGAGCAACTTCGCGTTAATTACTGGAAATTGGATCCTTTTGTCCGAGCCCGCAACTTCCTTGATCGAACAGGCGTCATCCAGGAAGGAGGGAGGATCAAGCACTATCCAGAGACTAAACCTGAGGTCCAGATCGAGACGGCCAAGGTGCTGGAGGTGGCCCATGTTGATCGGGCGCGGGTGAAGCTCATTAATGTCTAATATTTTACCGGCCGTTGCTCGGTGTCTGATCAGGTCCATTGATGGTATGGGGTGATCGCTTGATGGATGATGGCATGACGATGATACCCTGGACAACACTGACTTTGTTTTTCTTACAAGTAATCGAGGCAGACTATCTTTGATTTAGAAGTATTAGCTTAGTGCTATCCAATTGCTGTAGATGCAACTAGTAATTCTGAGAGTAAGCTTCGGTCAGTTGACGCTCAGCATGTGTCTTGGCCCGCTCCCGGTCAATGAAATCAAGACCCCTGATCTCAACTTCACGGTCAATGATAGAGCCAGCCAATGCAGCAAGAACCTCCTTGGCCTTCTCATGGCTCTCAGGCGGACCTATATCCATATCAGTATACCTGTGCCAGCCTAATCCATCTTTCCTGTTGTCACAACGATGGAGCGGCAGGACAGGACAAACCATGTTCAGCGGCCTGCCCCTCATAGACCTTAGCAGCCTCGTAGGAGGCGGCAGCCGCAATCAGCTCATGGCTTATTTTACCCTTGTGTTCGTTGCTGTCAGCATATAAATGGTATTCCTTGTACGACTGAGCCTGGTCACTGTCGTCGCCTAGGAGAATATACAAGGTCAGGTCAGTCAAGAGCGATAACAGCATAGAATCCAGATAGAATGGGAGCACTACCAAACCAGCTCATGATGTGAAACTTAAAAGGGATTAGATATGAAGAAATGAAAATACCGGTTCAGAAGTTTGTGGTGAAGGAGATATCGAACAAAAGGGGGAGGGCTAGATAATGGTTTATATTGGCCAATCTGTCAGGTTCTGACAGGGCAGAACAGGGCAGCCCCTCGTATGGCGATAATTGTGTCATGTTGTCTAATTATTCTGTTACTATCGAGACTTAGCAGATGGAGTAAGCTTTCTAGGCGGGGCTCTCCACTAAAAGTTGCGCAATACAATCATGGCGACTTATGGGAAATGGTGATAATTGGTCCCAGCATTGGGCTGAGCAGATCGGCCTTATTTTGAGCAGATGAAGAAGCTGCAGTACAGGGCTACAACCAATGGAGCGGTTCTGGCCACGTCACAATGATATATCCTGCCAGGTACTGAGTTGTTCTCATCACTGTGTTTGCCTGGTAGTTTACATTCCCCATGCTCTGTATTCAATGATCACTGCATGTACTAATGCAGCTATATAAATCACAAGAGGAAGGATGTGTGTTTCTATAAATCCATTGATTGTTGGAGCTAACTCTATGAAAGTCAGAGCAGAGAGGCCCAACCACTCTAATTATCCAAGCCTGGACATTGCTCGCTGGTCTCCGCCGTGATCGCGGAGTAGGGATAGGGATCGGTCCAAATCAAGTCGAACCTATGATTGTTCAGCCACAACACTATTAATTTCGTATTCAAGGAAAACTGACCGGTCGTCAGGATACGACGGGGCATCATCATCACCCAACTTGTCGACGATGTCCGTCAAGGCGTCGTGTTCCCAGCAAATCAGAATATTGCCCGACCCGGTGTAACCCTCAACCGCGTCTCTGACACACTTGGGATCATCACGATCACAGGATGTGTCGACAGTTAGTCCCAGGTCTTCTGCGAGAGGCTCCACTGTCTCGTACGGACGAGCGCGTTTGCCATCTGGATTGATAGATTAGTCAAAGGTCTTTCCAGAAAAATGCAGCCAACGTACCACTCTTGGGGGTTTGAGCCATGATATATCCAATGTTGTAGCTTGAAGCACTGCCGAGAATATTGCGAAGGCATTGTGCGCGCTCAAGTCCCTGAGCGCTTAATCCGTTACCTCCATCGCTGGGCTTCTCACCATGACGGATGAGGTAGACGGTAGGCTTGGCTACTGAGACAGCGACGCTGATGAGGCCTAAGGCCAGAATGGTTTTGGCATGCATGGCGAATAAGTTGAATGACAGGAGCGAGAGACGAGTTTTGGGTCCGACCGGTCCGCATTTATACCTGCTCGGAGTTTCCAGGTTACAGATGCGATGTAACCTCGTTGTATCCATTCTACTCAAATCCGCGTCGACAGCCCAGCGATGGCTGGCCGTGGTGGATTGGTCTACTAAATGAGGCATTGGGGGCTGTGATAATGTGATTGGTTCGTCATGCTACACGTGCTGGAATGGCTTGATGATCGGCTTTCTCATGTCTCGGGTCTTATGCATCGTTCGCTCGTAAACCGTTCCCGCACGTCGATCCATCGCCAAGACGGTTAGAAGATGATGCGTGGCTACTAATGCTTATGCATATTCCCGTTCCGTGGTGACCATCCTACCAGTGGAAGAGAGAACGGGATGTCGGTCGAGTCCGTGTCCAATACTCGCTTACAGTCTACTTTCTGCTCGACAAATTGGCAATGTGAATTCAATCAAACGAAAAGAGGAGTTCCATGCAATAACCACACAGCAAATCCCAAGGTGAATATCAGCAGGATTTCCAATCATTCTTCCTACGAGAGACACTGGGAGTAATAAGAATTCAACACCTTGCACGTGGCGCCTGAAGCACAGGCAGTAGGCCCAGTCCAGCCACTGCCACCACACTGTCCATAAAGGGTCTGGGTTGCTCCACCAGTGCTGGTCGTGGTGGTTGTCTTGGTGGTAGTTGACGACGTCGGAGGAGCAGGGTTGCTGCCTCCTGGCGTCATGCCCCTTGGAGTCTCATCAATCGCTGTCTTGCCGTAACAGAGACAGGTCTCCCAGTCGGAGGTGGCCTGGCCAGGACAGGCAACCGGCTCAAAGTTGACTACCACATTGTCGCCAAAGACTTCACTCTGGGCCAGGATATCAAAGTGGTAGCTGTATCCATAGTTGTTTGTGGCGCCAACCTGAGGACACCATTGCTGGTTGCCATTATAGGGGCAGAGATTGGTGACCATGACGATGATACTCTGCCCGGCGGCCCCTCCGGTGCCACAGCCGCTGCAGGGGGGATTGCCCGTTGATGTCAAGTTATAGCACTTGCCGCATCCTGCACCACACCATGAGGCGCCAGCAGTATCGAAGAGGGCCTGCGATCCGGCGGCCGTGTAGACACCGTTACCGATGCCGAGCTACAGATTAAATGTCAGAGCAATTTCTCAAACAGATCGGTGTTGCCCTTTACCTGCCAAGGAAATGCGCCAGATGATGTTCCACAGCCACAAGCTCCTTCTTGCCCGTCATAGTATCGCTGTCTCTCTGGTTAGTCATGGACTGGAATAGGATGAAGCAAACCATACTGTAGTTGTGGCCAGGTAAGCTGAAGCCGAGGCGACAAGCCCTAGGCATGCGAGTACTCTCTCTACCTTCATGGTTGAATCCAAGTAATAAGATATCGCTTTGAGAAGGGGCACACGGCAACAGGCCGAAATTTATGTTTCCAGGTCAGTCTCAGGGCACAAATCCTGACAGCATATTTGAAGTCCAATGTTCGGCCCGCCGATCCGGCACTGCAGTTTGCAGAAGGCTAGTGCGCAAGTAACCAGGAGAATCAGTGCACCTTGCTCGCAAGTCTTTAGCCTTAATTGAAAAATAACCCAGCTCCGCAGGTGCAAATATCGAATCATATTTGCGTGTTTCCATTGACTGCGAGTAAGAAGCTTTGGTGGCTTCGTGCCTGTGTTTCAGCGATATAAACCCTCCGCACTTGAATAACCGTCGCGGCGGGGTCAGCCTGACAGGCATCACGGGTCCAGAATTGTGGATTTTTGGGAAGGGAGTCTACTACTAAGCAAGACCCCTTATTAACAATGTGTAACAACAGCGAGAGGGCCGTCAGCTGTTTTGCCACTTTCTGCAGAATCTTTTAGTAGCCCATGGAAAGAAGCCGGGCTAGGCCGCAGACTCCTCAGAGCTGGTGACCCCTCGAGGAAACGCGATACACCTGATTCGAGTTGAGCTTTGAGCTACTTGCAGAAAGTATCACAATCTGAAAGATGTCTAGTTGGTTCTGTACGTCAAGGACATAGTTCTCCTTTGTTTACCGAATTCCGAACGCGATAACAGTCGCTTGGCCTAACTCTTAGAGATGCTAATGTCACACTGATCATACTACTTTATCCACCTGGACCATTAAACAAGTCAAGTTCCAAGCCTATGGACGTTGTGCCTTGCATGGAGTCAATTAGAACAGATCCACGTATTAGATGCCAGGAAATAGTCGTGTTCCTTACGAAAGGAGATAAAGTGGTTGTCAGTCACCATGACATACTCCCATCCATACGTCAGTACCTTTCATGACTCTGCAGGATAAGCATGCAATGGGTCAATTGTTATTGTCGATCAGTGTCTTAGAAAATCAATTCTGGAGATCCGTCTTGCATCTTTGATCTATAAGGTTTTGCCGATTACATCTGCGCAAAAAAAGATTTACTGCATACATATTGCATGAGCATGTTCGAAAACGTTGTCACCCCTCGACTGCATGTCAAACAAAGCTGGGTCCAACCCATCGCGAATTTGCCTGTTACAAACAACATTCTCGATATTCGGTCCGACAAGGAAGATGTCCAGCTTAAGGAATCCCTGGAACGAAGCATCCGTGCTGCTTGCCATGAGGATGGAGAGGCTGTGCTGCCCGATCTCCTGCTCTGGGACGAGAAGGGACTACGGTACTTTGAAGAGGTCACTTACACTCCGTCATACTACTTGACCAACGAGGAAATTGGGCTACTGGAGAGACACAAGTATCAGATCGCAGAGCATATCCCATCTGGGAGTATGCTAGTCGAACTAGGCAGTGGGTCAGCATGATACTGTTCAAATGTCTTAGACGATGTGTGCTAACGCCATCTCCAGTAACCTTCGCAAGATCCGAATCTTACTCGAAGCCCTTGACGAACTAGGTCGCGAGGTGGATTACTTCGCTCTGGACCTCTCCTACCCCGAACTCCGACGGACACTCAGTCTGGTGCCCCCGGGAGGATTCCGGCATGGACGATGTTTTGGTCTCCTTGGAACCTACGATGATGGGCGCGAATGGCTGAGACGACCTGAAAACAAGTCGCGCCCAAAGATTGTGCTGTCGCTTGGATCTACCCTCGGAAGCTTGCCGCGAGCGAAGACACCGGCCTTTCTGTCCAGCTTTTGTTTGGGATACGCAGAGAACAAGCCATCCTTCCTGGTCGGATTAGACGGCTGTAAACAGGAAGCACGAGTCTTGTCTGCGTACAATGACCCAGGTGGTATCAATCGCAGATTTATCAAGAATGGGTTGGTGCGAGCTAATGAGCTCATGGGCCACGATCCCTTCGATCTCGACCAGTGGGATGTCAAGGGGTTCTGGGATGCAGAGAATGGCAGTCATAACCAATATTACTTCCCTCGCAGCAATGTAAATCTTGCCGGGAACATGATCCCGTCGGGGAGGAAGTTACTCGCGGTGAAGAGCCATAAGTACGATGCGGAGGATCGAGATACGTTGTGCCGGAAGGCGGGACTGCAGGTGGAGGATTGTTGGGCCTCAGACACGGATTACAGTAAGTGTTGCAATTGGGTTGGATTCCTTGATTTTGGTACCTGACTTCCTGATTTCTCGCAGATCTGCTGTTCCTGAAGCCGACTCATTCTTCGCTCGGTGAATTGTTGTTTCATGGTGACGTCAGTTGAGCGAGGTTTTATAGTTAATAAGAACCAAAGAACTCCCAAGTCAAAATAAACTAGGATTAATAATAATTCAAAATATGTTTCTGCATAATTGCACAGCCTAATTTCTGTACACATTGTTTGTAAATGCCTTCACATACTACGGATCTGTTAATTATCGGCGCTGGCCCGGCAGGTTTGATGGCCGCCTGCTGGGCCTCGCATTACAACATGTTCACGCGCATCATCGATCAGAAGAGTGGCCGAACAACCACCGGTCATGCAGATGGAATACATAGTCGCACATTAGAAATCTTGAATAGCTTTGGCCTCGTTGATCCCATCATTCGACAGGGTGTCCCTGACGTGGAAATGTGCTATTGGGTATGAGAGCACCCGAGGGGAAATTCTTGTGGGCGAAGACTGACGCCTTACAGGGTCCGAATAAGGACAATGGGGAAATTGAACGACGAAAACGGCTGAGCTCACAATCGGACAGTCTTTCCCAGTATGGCCAGATGCTGTTCAACCAGGGAGGACTCGAGCAAATACTACTTCATTATCTCTCGAAGATGGGCCGCATAGCCGTGGAGTGGAACACTCGGGCAGAAACTTTGACCGTCAGTCCTGGAAACGAAGAAGGCGATGACGACTTTCCGGTGGCAGTGGGAGTCACAAAAACTGCCAACGGGAATGATACGGCCGAACAGACAGAGACAATACACGCTCGCTATGTGATTGCCTGTGATGGCGCCCAAAGTTGCACCAGGACTCAGCTCGAGGTTCCTATGGAAAGCCATTCGGAGCATTCTACCTGGGGCGTCATAGACATTGTGCCCATCACCGATTTCCGTAAGCGTTTCCATCTACAACGAAAGTGTTTGCCTATTGACAACTGTAGCCGACATTCGCCAGTCCTGCGCCATCCAGTGCCCCGGTCACGGCAGCATCATGACAGCGCCGCGGGAAAATCGCCTGGTCCGATTCTACATCCAGATCAAGGGCGATAAAGAGCTCGAGAGAATGGCACAGAACCACTCAGATGATACGCCCAGAGCCCTCATTAACGCTGCAGAAAGGTGGATCAGTCCGTACAAGTTATCCTACAAGCATTGCGATTGGTGGTCGATATACCCGGTATGTCACGCGTTACCCATCACGACGATAGACACTGACAGTCGAAGGTTGGACAACGACTAGTCAAGGAATACAGGATCAAGGACAGGTAAGGAATCCTCAGCCACTGTTAATCAGCCTGCTCATAGATGTAGAATTTTCCTTGCGGGTGATGCCGCTCACACCCACTCTCCCAAAGCGGGTCAAGGCATGAATGTGTCGATGCAAGATACCTACAATCTTGTCTGGAAGCTCGGATCAGTCATCACTGGAGTGGCAGACCCCATCATCCTCGATACATACGAGTCCGAACGACGACCAGTCGCTGAAGAACTGATGAAGATGGACTCCGTCCTGGTGCATGCATATGAGCAGGAGGCCAAGGACGCGGAGGGAGTCGATCAGGTTCGAGATGAGTATTCTGGCTTTATGTCTGGCGTGAAAATCACATATGCTCCAAACATGCTCGTTGCCGGCAACGAGAAGAGCGGAGACAGAGCGCTGGCGAAGAATATCGCAGTCGGTATGCGTATACCGTCTTTCCCTGTGGTCAACCAAGCCGACGGATCGACCATCCCCCTATTAAATGTCCTGCCGAGCAACGGCTGCTGGAGGCTGATTGTGTTCTCTGGCGAACTGCGACGGCCAAGGGTGTGGGAACGGCTCACTTCGTTTGCTGAGAGCTTCAGTCAACGCTCCCACTTGGCACATCGACACCAGACTCAGAATTCACGAAGGCGCGGTCCTCCACTTGAAACCCTCCTGGTGCATGCAAGTCCCCGGACGAGCATCAACCTCATGGATCTCCCAGATATCTTTCATCCATTCGATGACGAGTTGGGGTGGGACTACTGGAAGACGTTTGCCGACGATGATGCATCTGATCCAAACTCGGGCAAAGCGTACGCGGGCTACGGCATTGACAAGGACCAAGGTTGCCTGGTCCTTTGTCGGCCAGATCAACATGTGGCGTGGATAGGAAAACTAGACGAGATGGCAGGCTTAGACAACTACTTCTCGGAGTTCTCACGGTAGTAGACTATAGAACATGAATGGCAATTGATATTAAAAGCTACCACTCGTAATCATACACACAGCTAGGGTCCATGAAGAATGCTAATATACAGGCATGGGAACTGCATCCAAGTTATAGTGCCAGCTGTCGATAGAAGCCTGGTCATAGACACAGTTCATGGTTTTCCCGTTGTTCTTCCAAAGAGGGCGCAGAGGCCACGCACAGAGCTCCTGATTCTCACCTTCATACTCACCCTGGAGCACTGTCGCGTTCAGAGTCGCCGGTGTCACTCCCTTTTCGACCCATTCAATCATGGTAGCGAGGTTGGTCTGGGGCCACGGACCATTGGGCATGGCATCGTTGGTCGAGCAGTGGCCAGCACCTGGCACGGTGAACAAGCGGTACCATTCATTCAGCGCATTTGCACCAGCCTTATAGGATAGGTTGCCATACATGGTCCTTCGGACCGACTCCCAGTAGCGGACCGACGAGGCAGTGGGGATGCTGAAGTCAGCGTCGCCATGGTAGTGGATGACTTTGCCGCCAGCCCGGTGGAATGGTGTTAGATCAGGCCAGGTAGTTTGCAGGGTGCTATAGTACTCCTGCATGCTCGAGATCATCCAGTCTTTCAACGTGTCGTAGGTGACCCCATCCAGGCTCTCCAGAGTGGTACCGTTCTTGTTCACCAGCAGTGCAATGTGTTCGCCCCCGAGTTGGTTGATGGACAGCTCCCATTTGCCAGTGGTGGTGTTGTACTGTGTCTGTGCATCATCAAAGGCGGCGCTGGGCTGGTAGGAGAAATACACACGACGACCCTGAGAGTCATGCAGTCCGTTGATGATAGTTTTGGCGACCTCGACTGCCTTGGCCGAGACAGTGCCACTCTGCGCCGGTATAGTGGCAGAAGCGGCGCAGGAGTATTTCTTGCCGATGATAGCTTTTGGGTCAAAGTGCAGCAGACAGAGATCGGTTCTGGCTACTACGCCATCGGACCTGCCGTCCAAGGGATCACATGCGACGATAGTCTCATTGACAATCTTCTCCAGCTCGCAGGGTGGGGGGTAGTAGTCAAGTGTCTTTTCAACAATATTCGAGAAGAGATGCTGAGTCTGCTGGAACGACCAGCGAAACGCTGGAGCCCCAATAATGGCCCCATCCCATTCATCTCCGTAGCGCTGCACTTGACTCCAACCCTCGCGGCCACCCTCGGAGCATCCATGGTAGTAGGCGTACAGCTTCTCGCTATCGGCCATGCCGTAGACGTTCCGCGTGAAGGCCTTGCCAATCAAGCTAAGTTCCCGGTGCGCTTTGTATCCGAACATGTATAGCGCCTCATAGTTCAGTGTGCCGTTGGCCAGCAGCATGGCACTGTCCGCGTTGACCGAGAAGCCCCCAAACCCGCCGTCCGTAAGTCCAGACGCCGCGCCGTAGATGATACCCTCGGGCAGCATGTGCGTCCCGGAATTGATGGCATAACCACCGCCTCCGGTAGACAACCATCGGTTCTGGAAGTTGGTAGGAGCTGGTAGCCAGATTTGTAGTAGGACTCGGTCGCTGTCGATGCCATCGTGCGAGTAGGCCAGGGTGATATTGCAGTAGTCGATCGTCGCCGTAGGGTAGTCAATGCTGCTGACAGTGCTCTTGGTCACCACGCTGGCTGTGACAGAGTCTGAATCGATTGTGATGCCCTGGATGAACTCGGAAGGAGGTAATGCTTTTTGAGCATAGGCAACAGTGCAGAGCTCCTCGAGCGTTGAGGGAGTCGCTGCATGGGCCACAGCAGCAAGGCCCACGGCGAAGGGGCCCCAGATAGAAGGACGCATTGATAGTTTTTAATCGCTTGCAACACAGAAGAATGTTACGGGATGAGTACAGATGGAATGACGAGGAAATATCTCTCGTCTTTATATGAACAGGTCCCCATATGCCCAGGTCCCTTTCGCCCGCTTCCTCCAAGTCCGGGGTCAAAGGCAATCATTGAACTGCTCTCCCAGAATCTTCATCGATATTGATTTGTGGGGTAGCTCAGTTAGCCAGCCAAACAGGATGGCCTCCATCCACTCTGGACAAATAACATTCCTTGCTCCAGAAAGAGCTTCGGGATATTTGCCATAGTCCGCAATAGAAGAACGCCATCCCCACAGTCCATCCCACAGTCCCACAGCCGAGGCCAACCCGGAGATTATCACCATATGCAGGCTTAAACGCCGAGCACTTATATTGTCTGGCTAAATCCTCTTCCTGAACGCGTGTCTAACAGTTGCATGACTATTGGTGACCAGTATCGATGACCTGGATGTTGTGGAGCGAAGAGTATTGAATGGTGTCAAGTATACATATCTGGATTTGCGAGCACTCCAGACACATTGCAGCTCCTCTACCAGGCAAAGTACTCGGCCATGAACTTCGTAGCGGGAAGTAGTCAAGCTGATGATATCATTGACAAGTCGTAGGGCGAGATGATTGAAGAATTAAATGCAACTGTCCCACAGAATAGACTAATGATCTGAACTCCCACAATCTGTAGAAAAAAACCACAAACGTGCACCACATCACCGGCTCCGCTCTTCACGCTGACTCCAACATCTACATTTCCCTAACCTCATCATGAACGGGCATCTTCTCATCAGCCAAATCCTCCACCTTTTCCACTCCCGCCAACCCCAGGCGCTCATTGATACGCAGCATCCGAAGCCGATCCGACTCAGCAATGCTATCTTCCGCACCTCCAAAGTAAACATCGAGCTCTTCCAGAGTCTTGTCCTTGGTCTCAGGAGCAAATCTCCAGATGAACAGACCACCCAGAGCGCTGAAGATAGCAAAGAAGATATATGTGCCGTACTTCATGGATTTGAGCATGTCCTTGGTAGTCAGACCGATGATGAAGTTGAACATCCAGTTGGTCGAGGCCACGATGGACACGCCCCGAGAGCGCATACTGTTGGGGAAGATCTCCTGCGCGAGAACCCACGCGACGGGACCTAGTAGGGTCAGTATATGCAACGATCATACCAGGAAGAAGACGCACCCCAGGAGTAGGCAAAGTTCACAGCGAACAGCCAGATAAAGGCAATGGCAACCCATCCCTGAGCCTTGTCCAGACCCATGTTCTTATTCCATTCATCCTGGTACAGCCCTTCGACAGTAGCGACCACCACGTGGCAACAGAACATGCCGATTGCACCAGCGATGAGGAAGGTCTTGCGACCAAACTTGTCTAGGAAGAGGACGGCGGGTAGCGTAAAGGTGATTTGCAGAATACCGGTCACTCCGGTGGCCAGCAGAGTCGTCTTGGTCGAGGAGAAGCCGAACGATGCAAAGATCTGAGGGGCATAGTATAGGACCGCATTGATACCCGTAAATTGCTGACAGATCATTGTTCCTATATACAAGGATCGTTAAAATAGCACCTACAAAGGCAGAATGTAAGCTTACCGCAGCCGAGGACAAGACGTTTGAACATGTTGGGAGCGAAAAGCGCCTTCCACGGGGCCAGTCTCCCTCCCACGCGGATGGCCTCCTGGTCGGATTCCTCATCGAAGAGAACAGCCGCCTTGATTTCGAGAATTTCTGCCTTGAGCAAGGGATCTGTGGGACTCAATCGCCGCAATTTGGAGAGGGCAACGACAGCTTCTTCTTCGCGGTGCTTGGTCATCAGCCACCGAGGGGAGAATGGGAAGAAGAACATTCCAAAGAAGAGGATCCATGCAAAGATAATCTGTAAAGCCAGTGGCAGACGCCAGGAGATGGTCTTTTGGCCCAGACAGGTGTGTCCATGGTTCTGAGCCGCGTTGTAGGAGCCATCGGGCAGGTAGGGGTTGTCAATGCCTTCAGGATTGCAGGTGGTGCCACCGACGTATTGCATTCCTAGTCATAGATTGTCAGACAGGATAGCAAGGCGGCAATAGAAGGATAGATGTACCATAGTCCAGCCAGAAAGCAATGGATGTTCCGATAGTGATGGAGAGTTGCTGCAGTGATACGAGCGACCCTCTCAGTTCGGGAGGAGCAATCTCGGCTTGATAGAGAGGAATAACCTAAGGACGGCCACACAGTGAGCGAGTATAGAATGTTACCGAGGAGAAACAGACATACGTGACTGAACATGCCAATCCCTACACCACCGATGATACGACCAGCAAAAAAGTAAGCAGGAGTCTGCGCACCAGCCTGCAATCCGGACCCCAGCGTGAAGATAACCACGGCGACCATCATCGAGTACTTGCGCGAGATCCGATCTGCCAGGTATCCGTTAAACAGAGCACCCGCCCAGGCGCCCAGTTCCAGAGCAGAAACCAGCCAACCCTGGATGGTTGAGCCCATCAGGTAGGGGAAATGATTCTCAAAGTTCTCCATCACCAGCACGGGACTCATGACTCCCTGATCGTACCCGTACATGATACAACCTAGTGAGGCAAAGGCACAGGTCATGAAGACGTACGGGTTCTTCAACATACCCACTAGACCATGCGGCTTTTCCGCGTTGGCGCGGCCAACGACTGATTGACTGACAGCCATCTTCACGCGAATCCTATACAGAGCGGTAATCAAAGAGGTAAACAAAACTCGACGTAGGATGTGCAGTCAGGAGAACGAGGACTGTCAGGTATTAATAAGGTAGTTACTTTTCTCGACCCCGTCTGGGTTGATATCTCGGCATGCGGAGTTTCATCCGGAGTCGGGAGGCCTGGATCTTGCAAAATATGAGTGCCCAATTCTCCATACTACCAGACGCTACTGAAGTAGACAGTAGCATTCGGCTTTGGGGTTGCATTGTTATCCTGGGGTCGGAGTATCATCGGCTCTGGAAGTCCAGTAATGTCCATCAGAGATCGAGATGACGCGCCCGTTCGACGTTCATGACTGGTTCTATGATGAGCACGATCTATGCCGAGTCAGGCGAGCAGCGGATAGCATGTGTCTTCTAGGTCCGAGCCAAGGTCTTGCTATAAATTCCTGGCAGCGGCAGCGGAAATGGGCTAGTGAACTGGATCGGGAATGGCATCATCTGGCTGGCATTCAAGGTCACAGTAATATCTGTGTAAGACATCGAGCTACTAGGCGGTTGACGAGAAGTAGCACTATGCACTATTATTTAGTTACTTCGTCTCAGATATTGTCAGCACTAGTAAATTAGCTTGTCTGACTTGTCTTGACCGAGGATTATTAGGCCTCCCACTGCGGCTTGCGTGGCTTCAGATGGCGCTTGGTAGTCTCCCGTAATTGATAGAGCGCGAGTTATGCAGATAGAGCATAGTACGCCTTATGTGAGATGCTCGAAAATGAGGTCTTTTCAGTCATTTGCGTTGATAGAGGCCAGCACAGAGATTGTAACTCCGGCAGAAATATTCGATCGTAACAAATAGACAATACGTACTATCCTGACCGTGGCCGCTAGAACCAAGCGTTTTTAGTGGCGGTGGCTTGGAGCTTACGACTGTCTTGCCGACGGATGATGTATTATCAATCGTCAGATGTGCGGGAAAAGATCTACTACACTGATTCATGGGCTGACTCGGCTACTACTAACGTGGTATGGTCAATGATAATAGTAATCAGGAGTTGGGGTCCCCAGAAAAGAAAAGAATGCGGAAAGCATTAACACTACAACCATCACTCGGAGCATACCTTACTCATCAGGGAACGAGATTGTCACTCTACTCTCCATGAAAAAGTCAGAGTCTGACGATTCAGGGGCATTATCTCGGAGGGGTAACTGCTCCTGGAAGCCATATGAATTAGAGAAACCACAACAGAGATCCCGATGCATCCGAGAATAACTAGATAGACTAAGCTTCCTGCCCAGTGCCGTTCCACCTCTAGACCGGCTTGGCGATAGCTGACTGACTCAAGAATCGAGATCATGACAGGATGAGGCGGGTTCATTCAACGTTAGCGCTGACAACTCCGCACTCGGTCCTGTAAGCGAACGCTTAGATATCCGGCCACATCGATGATTGGGTATTCTCTCTTGACAGACATCCACAGACCCCAGTTTCTCCTCTTGGAAGCGGAAAATAGAAATAGGCCGAGTCACGATTTCTCCGCAGAATATTAGTCTCCCCGACGGCATAATTTTGGTAATGTCCTGTATAACTGCCATGGGAAGTGAGACACGTGGTACGAGACCAGATCCCTGCGCTTGTATTCATTTCCAGGGTATTCCAATTTTGGGAGCAACCTTGCGTGGTATTAGACCAGTTCCCATTCGCATAGTAGGCACTAGGTCCCCATCCTAAACAGCTTACTTCCTGTTCTTCCCGCACGGTTGTCCGCCCCATGTTCACAGTAAGACACAATGGATCAATGCCGGCCAATCCTCATTCAACCCCGGAATGAGTGACGAAGCAAAAGATGTCGGCAGTGCCCTATTATGCACAATGTGTGGGGTGCTTGACTAGTTTCACCGTCAGAGGTCTGACGGATAGAACCTAGGCCCTTCACATTTGAGGAACAGTCTCTCATTGAGCAATCAGACCGTGGATGACATTCAATATCCATACAACTCCCCGGCGCGGTGCGGCACAGATAGCCAAGGATGTGCGCAGCCGGGAAGGTAATGCATAACACAACCTAAAACGGAGATATCGGCCCTCAGTTGACAGCGATGTCGCTCTGTCCCATCAGATTCTCATAGTATTGCCGATTCAGGCCGGCCTGCATCCTCGCCTCGTGGTTGAACGGTTCCTTCAGGGCCCCTCGAAAATGCTTCTGTGCATTAGTACGGAAGACCTGGACTGGGTCCGTGCCTTCTTGCTGACAAATCCACGTCAACCAGCGATGGCCCGTGGTTACATGGGTGATCTCGTCGTTGTGAATGATCTCTAGGGCGTCAACACTTTCTGAGTCCCCCGCTCGACGAAACTTGTCGATCGTCATGGGATTGACGTCGAGGCCGCGAGCCTCATGTACCAGTGCAATGACGGAAATTCGGGCTCGCAGATCATGGGCTGTGGCCATTGCGGAATCCCACAGACCGTGATGCACGGGCAATGCACCAAAGTAGGAACCCATCTCTTCCATTCGTGTGCGAAGGAGGGAGAAATGCTTGGCTTCATCGTTGGCCACCTTCAGCCAATCGTGAAAATACGTTCGAGGGAGCCCCCGGGGCGTGTCTCCTGCTTGCGGCTGCGTTTGGAAGGCTGCAAATCGGATACAGATATCGATGGCGAGATCGATCGCCCAAAGTTCAATGTTGGCCAGAGCATGCAGCATGGCAATGCGGCTTTTCAGCGTTCCACCTTTTCCCGCACGGGGCATCGATCGAGGTTCCACAGTCACCAAACCGTCTCGCGGTGGTTGATCAGGAGGCGTGACCGACCCACAGCCGATAGGCATCGGCGAAGAGGTCTTCTCTCTTTCGGTGAATGTAGCGTACAAGTGGGCGGTTAATTCGATTTTGTGTTCGTGATTTGATGTATTCAGGATTTGAGCCGCCCAGTCACATAATGTGGCGTTCTCATCAAGGTACTTGGCCGGTGTCGTCTGTTGCGACACGGGCTGTACGGCTGGACGCTCCGAGGCAGAGCCCTTCTTCAGCTTGATTTTCTCGCTGACGGGGTCGAGCCGCACCAGAGAAGCATCGCCCGGATACTGTACAGTGAGCTCCCCATCACCAATCTTCACAGGAAACGTGCATGCTTTGATGCCCACGCTCGACTCCCCAGTTTCGACATTAAAGTCGTACGCGTGCCACGGACACGACGCAATGTAGGCGGAATCCTCGATATCAACGTGAGAGTCTTCCATAGGTCCTCCAGCATGAGGACATTCGGCCTCCATGGCATAATAGCACCACCCGTCCTCGGTTTCATTTGCCGCGGGGCTGCTGCCTTTGGAAGATTCAATAGTGGGCAAGCGGAACAACACCAAACGCTTGCCATCGGAGAGATGAATCACATAGCGCGATTGCTTGAATTCGGACAGCTGGCCGAGTGGAATAGCCTTCATAGTTTCTTGCCTCCTTTCCAGTTGTCGCCAGACTGTAGATATTTTTCTTCTCAAGATCAACCACCCGTGGGTACTCGTCGCGATTTGGCGACCGGGCAACAAGACAATCTCTGAAGTCACGTGGTTTACTAGACTCTGATTGGTGGACTAAGATTTCGTCGGATAGATCTCCCAAAGAGGCTTAGCGTTACTGTCGCCTGTCGATGCCTCAGGTTTCCATCGTACTCCCCTTGTTCGAGGCATTCCCATCAATAAGAGAGCTTAATTTCTCAATATCACTAGAATTGGTAGAACCCCTTGAGTCAGGTATCTCCAGATATATTTCAATCTATCTAATTAAAAGTGCTAACGGAAGAAGACAAAATGCGAAGGCCACTACAGAGTACTTTTGCCATTCCGCCAATATATATGTCTCTTGCCGTCTGGTCAATTCACAAACAAGAAACACCTCAAATGCCACTCGTCCTGCCCTCGAGTCAACCTCCCTCAACAACTGGTGTCTCAGAGTATACTGGCAACGGATTTCCAAGCAGATGCGCCAGGATTTGCAGCGCCACAAAGCGAGCAAAAAACCGAGCTTGGCCCATTCCTCCTCCCACATACCACAGGCCGGGATCTGTAGTTTACAGGTCAGTCCCAGTGACAGAACCCAGTGCAGGCACCTTTCCAGAAACATACGTCCGGTGGGTACATAGGCGCCTTTGAGCTCGCCTTCCTGGTTAATGCCCCAATAATCCTCCACCTGCGCGTAGATCTCATCGCCAAAATATTCTCGTACCGAGTCGCGGAGGTTTCCTGTAAATCCAGTGGCATAGATAATTACATCGGCCGGCAGATGGGTTCCATCCTCGAATATGAGACCGTCTTCAGTGTACGACACCAGACGGCTGTCAGACTTGACCTTGATCTGGAGCCGATGAGTGCGCCGTCTGACATTTCTTAGAAAGGCGGCTCACCAAGCCCTGTGCTATCTTTGCGGAGGCGCCAACATCTATGTAATGACCACCAAAGCGCTCGCTGAGAAGCCCAATGAGGTCTCCGTAGCGTTCCGTCCTGAAGCCAGCTCGCTCCAGTGCTGCGAACCGCTCAGGCTCTGCCTCTGCTTGGGTGTTTAAGGCAGCCATGGTGGTAAGGCGGCTTACTGCCAAAGGCCCCGCGAAGAGTGTGCGATCAGATGTCTCGAGTGGTGTATGGTCATTCAGAATTTCTATCAAGGGTCAGTATGTCTCCGAACCTTCCGAAGTGAGGCGTCAAGTACGTTTCCAGACTTTGGTCAAGTACTCCTCAGGAAACACATCTGTATAAAGTCAATACAATGAACGGGATAGAGGGAAGAACATTTCACTGGCATGTCCGACTGCGTTGGACCATAGTCACCGATGCCAATCCAGCGTCAAGCATATCTTCGGCGATATCATGGGCTGTATTCCAACGTGAGCATCAACATGCCGTGATGACTTTCTCGGTTGCTCACCAGTGTTGGCCGTTCCAACCACGACCCCTCGTTGACCTTTCCAGTCCCATGCGTTGCGATAGCTCACCGAATGCTGGACAACTCCCTTGAATCTTTCTTCCCCAGGATAAAAAGGCTTGTGTGGCTTATTGCACGGTCCACCAGTGGCAAGCACCACATGTCGGCACGTAAGGACCTTGATGTTTTCGGAATCCGCTATGGCCTGTCTGACCTTCAAGGTCCATTGTGTGCGCGAGTCGTCCCACGTACCGGATTGTAGCTCACTGCTGGTCCATATATTCTTTGTCGATTAGCAAGAAATCGGGGACGATGGCTTCGATAAACATACTATCCTGTACTTCTCAGCCCATGATGCGAACCCTTCCGCGAGATCATCCTTGGTCAGAAACTCATGGCCGACATGGGCAAAGTTTCGTTCAAAAGGCAGATGGGAGTAGTCGCGGATCGTGTGTACTGTTTTGAGTAAGCCACCTTCCCGAACAAGAACATGAAGAACACACATTTTGCCGAGTCGTATCGAAGACGCCAGTTGTCGCCCACACGTGAGTTCTTGTCTATTACGAGATAAGACACCCCTAGTGCTTTCAGTCGGCCGGCCACATTGAGGCCGGAATGACCAGCCCCTACGATTAGACAGTCAAAGTCAGTCGTGGAATCACCCACAGAGGGGATTTGAGCCGTCGGATCAAGCGTGTCGACACTAGGATACTCCCTAAATCGATCCAGCAAAGTCTGCAGCATCCAGATGGTGTACTCGCCATTTTCGCCCGATGGGATCAAGGAGAGCACACCAGAACAACAGGCAGCAGGGCTAGCATTGGTTTCGAAGCGGAAAGGAACGTTGATCCAGCTACACGATGGGCTAATACGCACAACATGTGCTTCGTCAGCTTGTACGCAGAATGATTGGGCTTGTCGTGCCAAACACCGGTTGCGATAGACCTCAGAAACTGTCCAAGGAGAATAGAACGTTCTCAAAGTCCCAGTCAGTGCGAAGCAATCTCTCCAGATAGCGACCTCGGCGAAATCGGGTGCTGACAAGCGGGCGAGGCTGTTGGCAAAGGAACTGGCAATGGATGCAAGGTCGACATCGTCAGGGATTATTGCAGACGGAAGTGCGTCAAGTAAGCTAGGAAGAATGTCTTTGCTTCTCTTTTGCTTCATGGTTTGATGTCACAGGAATGCGTTCGATAAATTGTGACAAGAAAGATCATATTTTGGCCGATGCAGCCTACAAAATGTCTATGTAACACGAAGGTGGGGTATTCCGCCCTGCCTTAGGCAGCCTTGCACATACAGCAGCCTACGGAGGAGTCAATCTACTGTCTTCGGAGTGTCCAAATGGTTATTCAAATATGCTATGTCTGCCTTTGGATGATTCCCTCTCAAACCCCATTGACAGTGGGCGACGTTGCATCCCTGAGCTTGAGTACTGTTTGCAAATGCTCGTAAGCAAGCGGCTTCTCCTGTGACCATGCCAGCAAATGAGCTGTCTTGAGCACGTTCTTGATCTGCCTGCCATTCAGCGATACGCCGGCCAAGGTCTCCAGCTGTTCATCGGAGAATTGTTCAGTCCCGGCGGTGCGAGTCAGGAACTGCTGCCAGATATGGCGACGGGAAATCATGTCCAAATCTGGGTAGACGATGGAGACGTGAATTCGAGATTCAAAAGCTGGATCAATGTTCCCAGCGCGGTTGGTAGTGAGGAAGAGAATGCCCTGGATGATACATGTCAGCTTGATGGTATTGACAACGGACTAGAAACTCACCTCGTAATACTCCAGCATGCGTAGAAAGATCGACACCAACTCATTCCTCCACAAGTCCGTTGAGTTGCGGGCTTCCATGAACACGTCCGCTTCGTCGAGCAGAAGCACCGCTCCCCACTTGGGAACCATGCGCAGGATATCTTTCAACGCCTCCTCTACCGTCGAGGCCGACGTCCCCAGATCTCCCGCGCTCATCACATACAGCGGCACCTTCATCACTTCGGCAACGCTCTCCGCAGTGAGTGTCTTACCCACCCCCGGGGGCCCGCTCAGTTGCATGATGATTCCTCGTCCTTTGCCCTGGACCACGTCGTCAAACGAATCCGCTTGTTTTGACTGCGCATTGGCAAAGGCCAGAATCAGTGTCTTGAGATCCTGTTGATCCTGCGGCAGTACCAGGGAATCAAAGGCCTGTGAATCCCACACGATCTCCTTGACACTGTCGAGATTGAACTCCAGCCACCGTTTCTCTTTGAGCGAATATCCACGCAAAGTGGGAGCGGCCAGCAGTCGCTCGTCATCTGTGAGTTCCTTTCCACAAGTAGGATACACTGAGACGGACTCGTCTGGGTTGAAGGTGTTGAACGCCTCCGCGTCGATGATGATGCGGCTTTTGATGTTGAACTTGAATTCCCTTCTCATGTACCGACCCACAGCCAGGCCTTCATAATACTTGAAATGATACCCTTTGTAAGTCTCCCAGACCACTCCACGAGCGACCAAGGCGTCACGAACGGAACTCTGGTCACTGTGATGTTTTAGGGGAAACACCGGAAGAGCCGTGATGGACATGGTGCCAGCAAACGGTGCCACTTCAAAGCCCTTGTCACGGAATCCAAAATCATCACCGTCGAAATCGATGTATTGGGCTTCAAGATCAAATGCGCCCGTCCGACAATTTGTCTCCCCTGACTTGAATCGAAAGGCGCGGGGGCGACCGCCAACCATACTAAAAATCTCATCCTCCGGCTCAAAGATGGTCCAAAGAAGATCATGGGTGACGACGCCGTTGAGCACAAGGTCATTTTTACGGGCAATCGTATCCCGTAGCTCCTCTTCAAGGATATTGTAGAGAAGTTCCACGTGCGATTTGGTCACCGAGTCTAGCTCCTGGTCACGCGCACTGGCGAATCGCTCCCATCGATGAACGAAGGGCTTGAAAGGACTGCGGAATTCCACTCGCTCCAAGGTCATGGTCACGCCTGGATAAGTGTCGAGTACTTCTCCAAGGACCTTTTTCAGCCGCTCGCTCTGCACGACAATGGAGTGAATTTGAAGTGGTTTGCGACCATCGTAGCACTTGACGTGGCGGACAATGAGAGCATACTGAGCCGACTCAGAGTTCTCGCCTGTGCTGGGAAGATCATCGGGCTTCTTCTTGGTCCACGAAGTGCGGCCATTGTCATCGCGTTTGGACTGGTAGAGGTTGTGAACCTCGCAGATCGTCCCCGGGGGAGCATACTTGACAGACTCGACCGTATCATCTGCATTGTCTTCCGTATCTTTCTTGCTGGCGGCGATGGTGTTGTCGTTGATGACCTCCATTATCTCCGACTCACTGTCGTCGGAAGGAATGTGCCGAGAACGACGTCCGTAACGCATAGTGGAAGTCTAAGGTAGAGATAGATGCTTCTGCAAGTCCGTTGATCCTGGAGAAGGAAAATGGCCACTCTTATGCTTAAGTGGCGGCTACCAGGCAGCAGTCCCCTAGTCTAGTCGTGCACCAGTGAATGTGCCTGGTTAGAAATCAGCCTTGTCGCTCACAGCATGACTCGGTCTGGTGTATCCCTGTCGTTCCCTGGTTGACGTGTTCGCTCGACAGCCTTGTGAGTCAACCCCTCTCTTCTGCCTGATCCCAGCAATGGTTCTAGATCGACATCTTTTCAGCCTTGACCCCATCACCAATCATTCAATGTACGGAGACCCAATTGAGCCTCATGATGAAGGTTATGATTTCGGCTCATTAAATCAAATTGACAACTCATGTAGTAGAGATGGTTATTTCTGTATTGTTGACTCTGCTGCCTTCATCATGTCCTGCAGCACCTGCAAAGCAGCATCCTCCTTTCCTAGAGGCACAAAGATGTGATCGTGGAAATACCCACTGACCACATTGGTACTGATTCCATGACTAGCGAGGTTCGACGAGATCGCAGCAATTAGTCCCACGGCCTCTAGGCTGGAATGCACCGCCAGCGAGATCTTCTTGCATGGAAATGTATAGTCAAGGAACCCATTTGACTCGGCCAGATCTTTAGTGGTGATGATGCTCAATCCCTCGTCTTCTTGAAATAGCATCTCCGGTTTCAGAGATTGAAGGGGAAGATCTTCGATCGGCTGTGTCGTGGTGAGAAAGACAAACGTCTCCAGGTGTACTGTAGGTCGCATCGAAGCCAGGAGGATGGGAATGCTGTTTTCTCCTTTGCTTGGCGAAGACATGGTCGATTGGGATATTTCCAAATGAGATGAATACCAAAATTCGATTTGAGAATTGAATCTAGCACAAAAGGATGATCTAGATCAAATGCGACCGGTGGAAGTGATGGATGAGGACACAGGATTAACCTGTTTGGGGAAACTTAGACATATGTGTGTGCCGAGGCTATTACTGGGCGTGGGGTTGAACCACCACCGGAATCTAAGGTATATCTATTTGACAAAAATAGTATTCTTGTTACCACCTATTGTCTAGTATTCTAACCACCCTCTAGGATATTGATATTTTGTATTTGATAATAATTTATCCTATGACGATGTCGCCACAGTCTTGCCATGCAACATCGATAGACATTTCGACCACATTACTACTGGCAGTTGGTGCCTGATAATCCCCGAAAGCATCTCTTTCCTCTCTATCTCTCCTCGCACCTTTCATCCTCAGGGTAGTTCATCATCCTCATCATCTCCTCCCTCCTGCTACATCAATCAACTTGGGGTGATACGTTAATGCATTGCGTGCTATTGCAACATGACAAAGCTGGCCACTTCCATCAATCCCCGCTACTGACGCCTTACACCTTCCATTCCTTCTTCAACTGGGCGAGCCATTCCTCATAGGTCAGAACCTGTCCCTCCACCAGAACTCGGTTGGCCTCCACCTTCTGTGGTCGCGGTGGAATATATACGAAGTCCTTTGCATGCGTTGCCCTACATACTTGGAATGGCATGGCCCCAGTCCGCAGCAGCTCCGAGCAATCATCGCAAAAGCCCGTATCGAAGCAGATCGAGCACAGCGAAATGCCTTCCCTCGACTTAAACGCCCTTCGACACGGACCATCGCAAGTGTACCCATAGTCACTATAGCCGCCTTCCTCATTCTCCGCCTCGTCTTTATCCGCATATCGTCCGAGAGCATAGGCAATCGCAACCACATTCTTGACGTCACCCGCAGCGAGTAGAGCATTTTGCAAATCAGCCAAGCCTGCGCCGTCGTTCTCTGGGTCATCGTCGGATAAAATCTGTATAGCCCGTTTAACGGAGGGAGCGAGTAGAGCTCGCGCCTCATCGTGTCGGCCTGTCAGGCGGTACCATAGTCCAAGAGAAATGGCCCGAGCCCGCGCGGCGATCCAGAAAGCGGACGTGTCCTCGGTCTTGTACCGTGCTACCAACTGCTCCAATCGTCTGACATACTCCTCCGCCTCGGGGGAACCTACGCCGGCATCGACGGCATGGCACAGCCAAAGTTGGGCCAACTTGGAGGAGGCGATGACCTTGGCCGACCCAATCTGGCCTTCTTCCTTGGCTGATCCATACGTGTTAAGGATCCTCTCCCACCGTTTCGTCGCCTTGTCTTCCTCTCGAGTGTATTCTGAGTAGATACGCGCAAGCGAAAGGTCCAAATCAGCCGCGACAACGGTCATGGACGACTTTCGGGCCGCTCGGGCCGCATCGCGGTAGGAACGGACGATGAGGTCGAGATTCCCCGTAGCCTGGCCAGCGACGGCGAAATACTCAAGAACCTCTTCATTCACGCTTGGCATCTGCCATAGAAACTCGGTCAGTCGATTGTACTCTTTGTCGGGAACTTGTGCATCGGCATATTCTTTCACAAGAGAGATGGTCTCATCGAACCGGTCCGTTTCGTTCTGGAAACGCAGAATCGTATATGTGCACGTGCTGCAGTAGGGATTCACCGCAAGAGCTTTCTTGATCTTAAGATAGTGCTTCTCTGCCTGCCCGAGCTCCTTATAGCAGGTTGCGATGCGGTCCAGTATTACGTGCAAATGTGCAGTCAGCCTTTTCTTCTGATCGGGCTGATCAGTGAGCTGCCGTTCCAGAACTGCTTCTACTTCCTCATCGAGCGCAAGGGTCGTTGCCCATTCTTTCCTGCTCAAGTGTGCTATAGCCATACCTGTTTTGGCAATCCAGTTGTTTGGATCTATGGCGATTGCCTGCCTAAAATAGTCCAGAGCTTCGTCTATGTGGCCAGTGTTGCGCAGCACGACGCCGACCCTTTGGTACCAGCGGGACGTCTTCTCGGTCTGCGCCCATTCGGCAGCCTCGACGACCTCGGCGGCAGTCGGTGCAAAACGGTAAAGAAAATCCTCATCGATCCCTCTTTGGCATTTGAGATAGCTGATAATCATAGCCGCCGCGGCCGCGGGTACCCAGTCGTCTTCAGCCAACCATTTCTTGGTGCAAAGCTCGGCGATGGGTCGGAATGTCTCTACAGGCGTCTCCTTGACGGAAAGAACAAACTCGGCCTCTTTGACTGCAAGCGACTCGACAATCTCGGGATCATCCCACCAGCGCTGAATGGCCTTCAGGTTTTCGCTTGTCGAGACCCAACTTCTCATTGCCACCCATCTGGCCATGTACTCTTCTGTACCGAACATCCTGGCGAGCATGCTGGCGATTGTCTTTTTGTCCTCGAGCGAGGTCTCTGAGGGCTGCACTGAATGAAGGTGTTGCACCCAATGTTCTTTGGCGTAGGTCTCCATGACGCCGGAGTCCGTAGCCCTCTCGGAAAACTCGGTATCAATGAGGATCTTGAGGCACATCTTGAGGACATGAACTTTGGCATCTTTATAAACAACTCCGACTGGCAGTTTGTCCTGCGCGGCAGAGACCTTGCCTTCGTTTGGGTCACGGAAGAAATCGCCCAGGGATGCGTGGCTGAAGGTGACGGTGGTCGACTTCTTGTTCGAATCAAAGTCTATAATGTTGTCAACATCTTCAAAAGCGTCCTGATCATCGCTATCTGGTTTAGTAGTATCCTCATCGTCTGACTCATATGTCCTGTCTGCCATGGTCTGGAGCTCCGTTGTGGTCAGACCGTCCTCACGGTCGAGGTTGAAGAAAGCAGCGAATTGTTTGCGAAGGGCACCTTCGAGGTAAATCATCCCATCTCCCTCGGCTGACTTCAACTCGAGGATTGCCTCCACCTCGCCAAGGCTCAGAGGACGAACGGCGCAGGTGACCCACAGCAGGAGCTCGTTGAGAAATTCCAACTCTTCGTCGTTCAGACTGGCGGAGAAGCTCAGTAGCACATGGCGCAGCATCTCCTTCAGCCCCTTGGGCGCCTGCTCGAGGCTTTTACGGATACTGGACTCGTTGCGTTTCTTGACTAGCTCCTGCAGCATCAGGTTCACCCACAGAAACATGCCCTCAGCACCTGCAGACAGTTTTTCGGTAATCTCCTTTCGTAGAGCTGGTGAGACGCGTCGCAGAATCACTGATTTCTGAATGCTGGTTCTGATGTACCGGTCGATATCAGCGGAATTTTTCAGTGTTGTCACATAGATTGTCGGGACGTTGGTTTCGAGCGCTTCAGCCAGCTGGTCGCTGATATGCGGCCGTCCAACCATGGCCAACTGCAAACGGCCACGATTCGGGGAGTCCAGAATATCCTTGGCAAGCTGCAAGAAGGCAAGTCTTTCCTCCTCAAAGGCCTCATCGACCGCATCGAAGAGGACATAGACACTACTCGTGATTGATTCTTTCTTCAGGAAGTAGTCGACAAATAGGGTCCGCCACGCACTTTCCAGAGTGCTGGCGCTCCCATAATCTCCAAGGGCTGCAAGGTACTTCTCATATGCCGGATCATTACTGCTGATTTGATAGGCGAGATCCCGCAGGGCCTGGTGGAAGGTCCTCGTGGTGGGGTTGTCATCCTTGAAGAAGAAGTACGCTATGGAGACATGGGAGGGATGTTGTACCCCTTGCGGGTATTGGTCTTTAAGGAAGGCGATAATGCTTGATGAAAGATAGGATTTGCCAGCTCCAGGATTACCCGAGATGAACATGACCGGGAGATCTCGAACCAACCAGCTTTGGAACACGTCTTCGTTCCTAATCCAATCTCCTGTTCCAGGAACGCGGGTCTTACTGATCCTGTCGTACCAATCCTGTGCCGAGTCTGTCGCGGATGGTTGCAAAATCTTCCTCACAAGGTCGCGCTGTGACTTTGCCGAGTCGCCATGATTTTCATCCTTGCCATTCGCCGTGATCAATAGGTTACCCAGCATCTCATGTACCTCGGTGACCTGCACGGTCATCTGATTGACGGCCTTTCCCGTCTCCTGCACTGTGACATTCGTCGACGTGACAGTGGTTTGGACTGTATCCACCACGCGCCCTGTCCGTTTGGCCTCAACCAGGGTTTCAGCACCGACGAGGCTCGCTTCCACTTTGGTCAACTTATCCAGTTTACCCACTGCCTCTTTGATGGCGTCGTCGGTGCCCAGGAGGATGTTGCGAGTGAACTTGAGCAGTCTACCTTGCTTGATGGCCTTGGTCGAAAGGGCAAAAATTTCCACCAATGTGGTGAGGATATCGCTCAGCTTGTCGCTGAGATCTTCGGAAATTTGCTCCTGGCCGTAGGCTTTTAATCGGATAGTGAAATCCTGCACACATTAAATGGGGTTCAGGGAGGAGCAAAAAAAAATAAGACGAATGGAGGAAGACCGCGCCCACCTTTAATGTTCCCATCAGATCCTCAATCGCGTCATACGAGCTCGACACGCCTTTGGCAGCCGTCACGAGGTAGGTCACTGCGCCAAAAACAAGACTGCTGGGAGGAAAGACCATCGACGCGCCTCCGGCCGCTATATCGCCGAACAGCTGGACTGGAATGAGTGCCGCCTGCATGGCATCAAAGATGGCGCCGCGTTTGTGGCGGTACTCGCTGAAGGATTTGTTACGCTCATCGATCTCTTTGGCCAGATCGTCAACGCTCTGGAGCTTGCAGAGGAAGGCGACATCGAGATCCTCTTTAGTAATTTCCTTGTACTTTTCGATCGCCCGCGCGTAGATGGCGGGGATTTGATTGTTTTGAACGGTCATTTTCCTGGAGTTGGCATATGTAGTTATCTAGCAAGTCTGTTGTAAGGGTGAGCACTATCATCACCGTTGGGTCTGCAGTTCTGTCATCTACACAACACTAATGTTGAAATCAGCGACTGGACAGCCGCACTGTGTAAACCATGAAGAACGCGCTCCATGCTGACGGGGGCCGAAAGGGCCTTTAAAGGAAAAATGTATGGTCAGAGTGAAGTGCGGCTGAGGAGAGGCGGCAGGGGTGTGATGGGTGTTTAAAATGAGGGGCTCGAACAATCCAGGCTCTTAAGCTGCTTTCTACTGGTGGTCTTTTTGAAATGACGGTAAGGTGTAATCCGACGGCTGACACAAGCTCAACATTTATAAGCCCGCGATGGTCGTCAGGCGCCAGGAGATTATTGGGCATCCGCTGTTGGTCCTCATTGGCAGATTATCCTATCCGCGTTACTCTCGCAGCTGCCGGGGAGCTGAGGGAGATTTATATGACATGTGCTCATGTTGTTTTGCCCATTAATATACATTCGAATGCGATAAAGGATTGGTTAATGGGTTATTTAAAATAGCATTGAACCTGGAGTGGAATGCCCATAGTGTCTCTGGTGTTGTGGAGCCTTATATATATGTAGACAGTCGCATCACCATCAGACGTTGTATCTTTCCTCACCTCTCTAACCCATCACTGACTTTTGATGCCTAACTCTAGTTCATATAAAATCACTTCTGGAGATCTCTCCCATAGATTAATCCAATCTTCAGCTATCATTCAGCTGCCCATGTCATTCAATATCCGCGTCAAGGCTGACACCTGAGGAATCCAAGTACCGGCGCCTGGAATGGACCAAATTCACCTGCCATGATATCAAGCATGGGTTGTATGATCAGGACAAATAGAGGAGGAACACATTCAGGACAGCGGTGCTAGTGGATGGCTCACAGACATAGATTGGATCTGCATTGTATGACTCAGGAATAGAGATATGATTTCACGGCATAGGATTTGAAACAACCACATTTGTCAAGGACGGAATATATCTATTGATGCTCGCTACCATAAGAGTTGATCTATCTGCTGTAGGAAACAATGATGATGTCTATGCTGACCGCTCCTTGACTTGCGTAAAATCCTTTTGTACGCGGATGCCATGCAAAGGAATCTCATCACTCGCGCTATCGACGTTCCTCCCCTTCGAGCCTAGTACATTGGTCACCATATGTCCGTGATCATACTCCGGCCGGAGAGCCGCATCCAATTGCTCCGGCGTCATGGGCTGTTCGCCGTTCGAATCCGCCTCATCCGGGAGATAATAGAAGGAATGACGCCGGCTATGCGCTGAGTGACCGACACCGCTGCCTGTGTGCCCTTTTGTCAGCTGGTTCTGACTGGGGTTCGACTGGCCCGTCTTGGACATGGGGGCTGTCCGGCTGCGCAGTAGGGCGGGCAAGGCGCCTTGGATGCCGATGATCCGGACGATGGCCTGTAAGGCGGGTCGGAGGGTGGGGAGACAGGCGGAGACAATGCCGGCGGACATTTCGATGGCGGTCCAGCCGACGGTTGGAGCGAGGGTGTAGGATGAGTCGGCGGAGGTGTACGAGAAGAGGACGCTGAACCGGTAGGCCGAGGCAAAGACGACACTGTAATTGGTCAGAGCTTGACCAGGGTCACTGTGATGGAGCACGTACAAGAATCCGAGACTAAATGCAACTGTCAAGGCGATTTTCTCAGAGAGACGCAGCTGCAGTTTCCAGACTTGCGGCATTGGCAGAACGAGAATCGCCAGATCGGTCACGATGGTTGATACCGCATTAGCGATCCAGGTTCCGACTTGGTTGATACACCGTCCGGGGAGATCGGGATACCACAACTTCTGAACCGGAACACAGATGAAAACAAAAAGGAAGGTGATGCAGATGACCCAAAGAACGACAAAGGTGCCGATGATGTACGCCCAGCGCTTGAAGTAGGGGAAATGAAAGATACGGTAGTACATCAGCAGAATGCCGAGTTTGGTCCAGACCAGATTGAACACATAGAGAATCTCGGCCACGACGAGGAACTTGGCGATCATGACCTGGTTGGAGATGGGGACGGCGGTGCCGGCATGCAGACCCATGCCTTCTTTGACCATGGCGAAGATGAAGCCGACGACGACCAGGTTCCAGCCCTACAGATGTTAGCTGCGATACCTCTTAGAGGATTGTGAACCTACCATGGAGAACACAATCATCCAGTCATCCCACCACAGCTTTTGCTTCCTCTCCCATCGGGCCAGAAGCCGCAGACAAACCATGACGAAGGCGAGCACCGTCACCGAAGCGGTGGTGGCAGTCACCCATGGTTGCAGCGAGTCTTCCTGGTCTGCCATTCTAAGTGATTACGACATGAGAGACTGCAGCAGTGGGTGATCGACTGCCGTAGGAAGAACGAGGACATTATAACCAAATCCCTCGAATGATCTCTCTTCTTAGTACCTGCATTCGTTCTGGCCCCAACCGGGAGGATTCTAGCCCATACTCCTTTTGTAAAATGCGCTGCCTAGGAAATTTTCAGCATGATGGGATGATACTTTGATTCCGTATTCCGCAAGATTTGGACAGTTTTGGGCTTGCAGCCATCAGGGTGTCGACGAATCCCAGGGCCAGACTAACGAGCGGCCCCTTACTGGCGGGAAGCTACCATTCTTTTTTAGGACGCTCATTCGACAGACCAAAGAAGTTCAATTGGCCGTTGGGTGACCCTAGCCCGTTCTAGCTGCAGAATAGTCGATCCTTGCGTTGGAAGTGGGCCAAAAGCGTGGCAAAGTGGAGAGCGCGGACTTGTGAGTCTTCACAATGGTTATCTCCGCGCTGTCGTGACAATGGTCTTTTACGAAGTCAAGTCTAATAGTGACTCCACTCGCCGTGTTTGCAAACTCTGTTGTGCTGTGGCTGTGGGGACTATTATTCGGCATTTGAGAACTTGAAATCCAAATCTTGTGCCGGACATCCGTCAAGTGGAAGATTAGAAATGCATGGTGATCATCTATCAAAAATGCTATTTACGCTATCACTTATACTTGTTCACCATCTCCAATAGCGCAGCATTCACCTCCTTGGGGTTGGTGGCGTTCAGGTAATGAGCTCCTCCCTCGATCATGACCAGTTTGGCCTCTGAGGACGAGGTGAAGAGTTTGATCTGCTCTGCTGGTACTATTTTGCCGAATGGAGTGTCCTCGGTGCCCTGTCGCATCAACCTTAGCAGCATCCTACGATATCAGTCCCTGACGTAGGGGTGGACTCACCTGTAACCAGTACACGGGACACTTGACATCCCTCAGTCTCAGCAACAGTCCATCGCGCGATAGCAGACAAGCCACCGCCATGCGGACCTTCTTTCGGCCTTCGTCTCCTTTGTAGACTTCCTTTAAGGTCTTTGTCCAGAACGTACTCAGCTCCTCTGAAGCACTGGCGCCAAACCCAATGCCACCGACCATGCCACACCAGACATCGTCGACCAGGAAATCAGGCGTCGCAACAGCGCTGGTCCACTTCTCGTAGAAGGGCTGGAGGGCCGGGGCGGGATCCCAGCACCCTTTCGATCGGGAGTCCGCCGATTCGTAATCCATCGAGGTTCCCAAGGGCATCAGACCGAGGATCTAGATGACAGCACACAGACATCAGTTCAACAAGCCACCTCGCACTGGTAGACAATTCAAGTATGCAGGGGCTCCCACCCGATCGGGAGCCAACAGAGCCATGCGCGTCACGATCCATCCTCCCTGGCTCGTTCCCAGAGCAAAAGCCTTCTCAATGCCGAGCTTATCCATCACCTGCAGCGCCATCAATGCCGAATCCCAGTATGTGAAGTGTTCCGACGGGCAGCTGGTCGAGCCGTGGCCCAGGGGCTCGATGGCCAGCAGGTTCATGGCGCTTGTGAGGGCGACATCGCTAAACTGATCACGGTAGAGGGAAACAGTCGTGCACATCGAGTTGATCAGGACGCATGTCGGCTTGGCGGGGTCGTAACGGTCGTTGGACAGAGCATAACCGGCGGTAATGCCGCCGAGATGGGGCACCTGGATAGTCTTTGTTGCTGCCATGTTTTTTGGATATGTGGTTTCAATACAACAACGGATGGACGAGGAGCATCGAAATGTAACTCGTCATATAGATAAGGGACCTGTCACCTAGTCGCCCCTCCATGGACACGACCGAGGTTCTGCACCCCTCCAGATCACCCCGTTCCAGACCAGATGGCACACACAGAGGGAACTACTTCCCTTTCTGGACCAAATCCCGGTCAAGTGGGGATGAGCAGAAGAACGCCAATGACGCGCTGGGAGACGACAACCAACGCTAAGTATCCTGTTAGTTTGATCATTCTGGGCCTTGACCGTGCGAATGGACGAATGGGACGCTTTCGGGCCGCTTCTGACACGCCGGTCCTATCCGCGTAAACTCAAAGGCCCACTGCGACAGAGAAGACAAGTATTTGTCACACTCAGGACTCAACGTGCCTCAGAGATGTCCATGTCACTGGCGGTGTAGGCTGACTATTCAATGTTCGTGCCCTGATGTTCGATGATCGCTGGCTGAAGTTGGGAAGAAGTCAGTCAAGAAGCGATTTTGTTAGCTGGGAATGGAGTGGAGCGAAAGCAACCAAGATTGGTCCCTGCTTCACTTCGTAATTTGAGTTCTGACAGGTCATACGTGCATTTGTGCAGGATTGAGCAACGGCTCATGGGATGTCGATCAGCCAGGGGAATTCTCAAGGCGCAAACAAACACATCAAGCAGACTATCCGCAGGAACATCCAGTCCATGAAAGAGTAAGGGATACCAAGTCTAGAGACAGGGAAAATGCCGAAAAGCGTGCATTGCCTCCCCAGTAGTGCCAAATTGGAAGAAAGATTCAATACGTACGGAGTATCCACGCAAACAAATCGTAGAGTCGCGAGTTCATTCTGAAGTGTTTAAGTAATGAGATACAAAGTAAGCGCAGGTACTCTTTTGAATGAAGATCAACCGAATCTTGCTGATCAGTAGTAGTATCATCTCACGCCTTTTCTGGCAGGCGACGATGGATTGTCAGCCATACATTGCGGTAGAAACCAACTCCTCCTTTGATCTCGAATCGAGCCTTTGGTTTGTCGTCCACTGTCTGGACATTGTATCGGCGGAGGAACTGGTAGCCTCAGCATTGTTGTTAAACAGTGTAACAGGGATACAACTACTCACCTGCAATGGCCCTTTGTACAGCTCCATCATGGCAATATCCCTCCCCAGACACACTCGGGCCCCATAGCCAAATGTGAAGCTATACTTGTTGTACAGCTTGGCCTTTTCAGCATTAAGCCAACGCTCTGGCCTGAACTCCTCCGCATCCTCTCCGTACAACTTCTTGTCTCGCTGCATGATCCACGGATTGCCTGAGATCTCCGTCCCCGCTGGCGCAAACTTGCCATACAGATCCATACCAGGTTCTGAGACATACCGGGGAAAGATGTTTGGAGCAGGGGGATTGAGCCGCAGCGTCTCGCGAACACATGCCACATAGTATGGAAGGTGCTCGACGATTTCGTCATACTGAGGGACTGGATCGGAGATCAATCCCTTGGCCGTTGCCGCGTCAATCTCGTCCATCATATGACGGTAGCCGCTGGGATTGGTAAGAAGAAAGTGCACCAGGGCCTGGAAGACGGTGCCGGTCGTATCGGCCCCCGCAAGCAGCACCAACAGTACCTCGGCCTTGAGATACTCAATGTCCAGGGGTGACCCATCCTCGGTGCGCGCTTCGATGAAGGTCTGCAGGAGGTCGATGCGACCGATATCTTTCTTCTCTTCGAGCTCGCGGAGCCGTTGGTCGATCAGGCGATCACGGAAGCGCATCAGGACGCCAATCCCCGTATCATCCTGGGATGTGGCAACAAGGTACTTCTTCATGAAGGTGGTCTTCATCCAGCTGGTGAAGGGGTGCAGACGAGCAAGGAAACCGAATGCCCGCAGACCGTCGTGGAATCCCTGAATGAGCCCTCCTACGTCCTGGCCCTGCTCGACGAAGCCAAAGGGGGCACCGAAACCGATCTCGCTGATTATGTCGTACGCCATGTAGCTGCAACATGTCATCACAGTTAGTCTCAGGCGGCGCTCTCGGGAGTGCGACCGATGATGCTTACACGGCCCACCATGAGAAATCAAAAATCTCTCCAGTCTGAGCGAATTTCTCATTGAGCTTGTCGATCCAGTGTTGAATACGAATATCAATCAAGGGCTCCATCCTCTTCACGTTGGTAAAGCTGTACTGCAGAGTGTCAACGCCGTGGTTCTCGTTGCCGACGGTCGCATTGCAATCAACCTACAGGTCCCGCCAGATACTTTCGAAACGCTGCGTGCGTCTTATGCGATCGCATGTTGAACAGCGATTCAGTCTCGCCAAAACTTCCGGTGATGTAGTGTCCTGTCTTGTCTGCATTCCGATGGTAGATGTCCGGCAGCTTGGTCGGGTCGCTAACAAGCAGGAGCGTGGGAGTTATTCGCACAACGGGGCCTACTCAGTGTTCAATTAGCATCTGCTGCTGAGAACATTGTGATACGATGGTGTATCATACCATATTTATTTGTCAAGGCATACACGGTTGGCAATTCAGTCTCGCGAAGATTGTGCCATGCGATCCAAAGTCTGGTCACTCCTCCCCAGAAGGGCCCTGGGAAGACAGACAGGGGGTGGAAAAAGTGATAATAGACAATCTGGTACGCGAATTTGAGCAAAACATACGCCACAAGACCCAGAACGACGTTAGTCAAGGTGATTCTGACGAGTATCTCTTCCCCAAGACCCATAATGGTGACTCGATGAGTGGGATCCGATTAAGACAAGAGAAGACTGCGCTCGCAGGACACAGAAACCAAGGCCTTGCCATCGATTTTGAGGCCAGGTTTACCTCTAGGCCAGTCTGCCCCGATTGCGACCGCGGCAAGGCCATGTGGATTCCCCAATCCAGGCGCTTAGCTCGACTGCTTGAGTCTCGGTTGCAGCTGACAGCAGGCTGGATTATTCACGAAGCGAGTAAGAGGTGGAGAACCAGGGTTGATCTTGGCCGCAGTGTGACAATAGTACATCAACTAATGTACGAAGGCGGATGAAGCTGACGGCCATTGGAGCTGTCAATCACATCCTTGCTCTTCGATGGACCTTTGTGTGTTTAACCAGACCGAGCCGTTGTCGTATAAAGTAGGAATCGACATTCTCGACTTGCAACTGTAGTCACTGAATCTGCAGACCCAGTTGTTGATGGTCGAGAACTGAGACAAGCGAATGGCAAGTTCCGCCATGACATTCCCAGTCTAAACTTGATGGGGGGAGGTGAGCGAGACAACCGTTAGAGATAGCCAATTTCGGCCCCTCTCCCAGTATTGAGCGGGTTATTGTGTAGCATGATACGTTGATGTCCAGTGCCGATCTCATGCCCAACGGTGGATGTGGAGCTTCTTGTCTCTTTGCATTTCCGCGTATGAAGCGAGGCAGAGTGACGAGCAGTCGGCAAGGCCTGACTCGTAAGAATGGACTTTTGTCCTGATCATCGACGAGATGAACAGAGATGTCGTTTTCTCTCCTGTAGATACCTACTATGGTATTGTTCATGCCTGGAGGGTCAATGGTAGTGTCGACACGTCCATGTTGGGTTGCAGTGGAAACTATTTCCGACTACCATCCAGAATCAACGACGAAGAAAAATTGATGACGATCAACCGCAATCGCAAAGCATAATGACCTCTATTATAATTCCTGGAACATGCACAGAACAGCGGAGAGCATCCGAAAGGAAAAAGGTTGGTGGCGAACACCGATCTATATACGTTCACAATAATGGTCGGCTCCAGGGGACGAAGTGGAGCTATTCTCCAGAAGAAGCGAAGTAGACACTCCTATGATACATCTACCAAAGAGTTGACTTGTGTTTCAGCGCTCCTGTTTCCTACATCCGTTCTCTCTCTACGCCACAGTTGCCGATCTCCTGGATTATCTTCGTACTTTTTCTCCCGGTCCGTATCCCCTACATGGTCATCTATCATATGAACTGTTGACTGTACCCTCCATGTTATCCGGAGCTCTGAAGATGATAACGATCACCAGTTTGCAGCTCGACGCAGTCGTGTGGGACAGTCGACTCAAACCGTCTCCTTAGGGCAATGGCAAAAGAACCGATTCCAATCTCTGTTCGTCCGCTAATCCACTATCTACCATATTTCAGTGGTTAACAATACCAAGTTTAATAAACTACTGCACAGTCCCACCTTCGCGTCGGACGTCTCCGTCTTAACTACGAAACAGGGAAGCATTCAATATCAAGTAACCTTTGTCGATGTTGCGCAATAGAACTACACCCAGTGCCACTAACCGGCGTCTCAACAATCAGTCAATCCAGCATAGAGGGACCAACTGAGACATGGAGGATTCCCCTCTGTCTCAGGTGTCCCGTCTTGCTACTTTGGGGAGAAGCTTGGTAAATCAGTTTCAGGCATTCAAGCAACCTTAGATCTTTGTAGTCTGCGCGTTATTAGCCGGTAAGAACTTAAATTGACGCCTCTGGAGCTTCGACAGGATGTAACGACAAACGCAGAATCCCTGCTCGCCAATTGACATATCAACTTGATCTCTAGTCTCCACTGCTCTTATTCAGTAGTCAGCGCTATGATCAGGTCTTCGAGATTATAAGACGATGATCAAAGAGGGCGAGGAATAAATGAGAACAAGCCATCCCTCTCAGCCTAATCCGTCCGTCGTCCTGTCACTCCTTTGCATTCCAGACCATTCATCATGGCATCTGACTCTCAAGGGCCAGTTGTGGTAGGCATCTCCATTGCCTTTGCAGTCGTTACTTTTGTGGTTATCTGTCTGCGAATGTTTGCTCGAGTCGTCGTTCTGAGGCATGTAGGTGTGGATGATTGTAAGTTCGTCTCCTGTGATATGCTGGCGAAAAGAAGGCTGACTGTTCCGAGACTTGATCGTGTGTGCATGCGTAAGGAACCGGAACTAGGCAATTGCGCGTCTATACTGACAAATCAAGCTTTTCTCTTGGGCTTTTATCGGTGTAACTATCGTCTGTCAGTACGACATCCTTTGTTCATGAGAATCCACAACTGATCTTGACTAGCTGTCAGAAAAGGACTGGGCTCTCATCTTGCCGATGTGGATAAGAGCAACCTGCCCTCCTATTCTTTCGTATGCACCATCAAAACGAATACTCATTGCAACTCTGACCATGGCAGGTCGTATGGCTCAGCTCGATGTTCTATCTGGCCTGTCTGGGCTTCATCAAAACGTCGGTCTGCTGGTTCTACACGCGCATCGGCGACAAGACGCTCACGCGAATGTCTTTGATCATGATGGGTATCGTCGGCACCCAGGCTGCAGTGTTCGTCATGGTTGCAGCCTTTCAGTGTCAACCCATCCCGAAAGCCTGGAACACGGCCTTGCCGGGCCAGTGTGTTGAGATCAATATCTTCTATCTCTCCAACGCGGCCTTAAACATCTTGACTGATTTGCTCACCTACTCGCTCCCTATTAAAGTCCTCCTCAAGCTACAGATGCCGGTCAAGCAGAAGTTTGCCCTTGGCTTCATCCTCTGCTTGGGACTTTTGTGAGTATCTCGATCTCACCTGTCATTTTTTCTGACACGCCCCCTAGTGCCTGCATCTCTTCGATTATTCGCATCACCTATATCCCCACCATGCTAAAATCGGCTGATTTCACCTACGCCATCGGCGGCGCCATGTACTGGTCCGTGATCGAGACCAACGTGGGTATCCTGGCCGCCTCGATCCCCTCCTGTAAGGCAATTGCCTCCCGCTTCCTGCCCCGACTCATCGGCGAGTACTCCTCCGGGCGCAAATACGCATCCTCCAAACTGACAGGATCCAAACAAACACACTGGGGATTCTCGCGGTTCAAAGACAGTGTGACAATGAACTCACTGAGGACCAAGGATGCCGAGGTTATGCCGACAGAGCTTGGGACAGGGTACGGCAGCAATACCAGCGAGGAGCGGATCGTGGTGCCGAATGGGAAAATCTGGACTCCAACACAGATCGAGACGAATGTGGAAATCAGCGACGCGAGTACCCGGTGACTTTCATTCTCCTGCCGATATCAGAGTGCTATAGTCCGGACGAATGCACGATCATTGGCTAGTCGAACTAGTCTCCAGTCGCCACGCTGTCAATCACCCTCGAGGATATGGAGTCGGAAAAGCTTGGCGAATAATGTATCCCAATGAGGAAGCTACAGCAGCTCTTAATCGAGGCCATGGTTATCATTATTAAGCTATTACCTGCTCAATAACATGATCCACGAAAATATTTGTCAGAAAGGGGACCCCGACTGCCCGAGGTATGGCGGGGTTCTACAATTGGGAGACTCCGTAGATAATTTAAATATCGCAGCTCTTCCCCGCACTCTTCTTCCAATCCGCAGGTTGCAAACAACCATCATCACATATCCCCCCTCCTACAAACATCTCCTACAAATTCACAGTCAGAAAAATGTCGTCCGTACAGTCCTTCCGCCAAATGATCGGCGTCCCTCCTTCCACCGCCTCTACCAAGGATTCCACCCTCATCATCATCGACGCCCAGAACGAATACGCCACCGGCCATCTCAAGACCGCGAACGTCTCCCTGACCCGCAAGGCGATCGCAACCCTCCTAGAGAAGTACCGTGCCGGCGGCGACGGCAAGAACATTGTCCATATTGTTCATGAGGTACCCCAAGGCGCCCCCGTCTTCACCCCCGGCACCGACCTCGCCAAGGAATTCGACGAGTTGACCCCGCGCGGCGGCGAGAAGGTCATCGCCAAGAACTTCCCGAGTGCCTTTGCACAGACCGATCTCGATGAATACCTGAAGGGTCTGGGAGATGTGGGAAAGAAGCTTGTCCTGGTGGGATATATGGCGCATGTCTGCGTGTCGACCACGACTCGTGCGGCCAGTGAGCGCGGTTATGATGTGGTCATCGCCAGTGATGCCGTGGGTGACCGAGATATTCCCGGCACCAACGCTGAGACTCTTGTCTCGGTGGTTCTGAGTGAACTCGGTGATGCGTTTGCTACTATCATTCCTTCGACGGAGATCACTGCATAGGTTTGCTGTGGGGGAGTATATATAGAATCAAATAACCGATGCATACTTGATCCCGCCACCTCTTCAACCATGATCATTCCCCATTTCCCCAGATCAAGACGCCATTCACCATCTGCTTCGTCTATAAGACCCATCCGATGCGCCGGTCGTAATGGAGAATAGTCTGAGAGACAAAGTAGGATGACCAAGCATGATGACAAAGAACGGGCCGAGCGGATCGCATCTTCCGACTTGCTTGTTATCACCGATTCCGAAGACTCCTGCTTATATCCGATGTAAACTGGTATATATAAGCAGTTCCTCAGTAAGATGATGATGGGTGAGGATTCAGGTGTCTCAAAGGCAGCCGAATACCCTGTCCCGCGTCCGCATCAAAATCAGATCAAGCACGCGATCACCACAAACCGAATAAATGTCGACTCCGAGCATCGGAGTTATCGTGTGCAGCCAGCGAGTCCCCCGTGCTGGGCTGCAAATCACCAATTTCGTCCTGAGTACGATCCAGAAAGCATACCCGACCGCCAACCTGCGCCTTATCGACCTCGCTACCTGGAATCTCCCCATGTACAATGAAGCAGGCATCCCATCGTACATCTCCTCGCCGGAGGGATATACGCACGAGCTAACCAGGAAATGGTCCGAGGAGATCGCCTCGCACGCGGGATTCATCTTCGTCACACCACAGTATAACTGGGGTTATCCGGCTAGCATCAAGAACGCCATCGACTATCTCTACAATGAATGGAAGGGAAAGCCCGGGATGATTGTCAGCTACGGCGGACACGGCGGTGGCAAGGCCGCGGAGCAGCTGTATCAGGTTTTGCAGGGCCTTCGTATGCAGCCTGTCGAGCCTCTCGTAGCTTTGACGTTTCCCACGAAGGAGTTGATGGGCAAAGCGACCAGGGGAGAGGATCTGGGGTTGATGGAGGATGAAAGCATTTGGAGCGATGGCCGGGAGCTAATCCTTACAGCGTTTCAGGTTCTGTTCAACTCGTTGCAAGGTCGATAGGTCACTGCGTAGTTGCTGCTTGAACAACGAGTTCAAATTTCTCTGAGATAATGCTCGCGACTATGGCAGAGTATGGAAGACCGATTGCCGATTCCAGCAGGGATGACGAGATCTGGTAGTGAAATTGTGGCTTGCAGCATATTTGGGAATCTTTTGGTTTGGTCTGAGCCGGCGGCTAAAGACAGGGTCAAGGAGACGAACAAGAGGGATGGATTGGTAGCAGGTTGATGCATGCATGACGAGAATCGATAGAACACTGACTAAAAGTACCTTTCTTGGGAGATTGCGGTACAGTGTCTTCAATGGTGTCTGCAACGTCTGTTATTGTGTAGGTAATGATTGGGCCAAGCGATCGTATTCAGTTGGTGGAAGTTAGCACTAAAATACGAAGTGTGGCTGTGTCAGACACTCTGGATCGCTTCAAATCTCCGTGATTGATAATCACATCTCTGACACCTCCTTCCTGCTGCTGAATATTTAGTAAACAACATGAAGCATACTCGAGCCAAGCACACCAAATCACGAAGAGGTTGCATCACCTGCAAGTCCGTCAAACACTCAAACTACGTCTCCGTTGACCCATACTAATTCTCCCAGAATCCGGCATGTCAAATGTGACGAACAACAGCCAGAATGTCTACAGTGCGTCAAAACAGGACGCAAATGTGATGGATATGAACCCCAGCAGACAAACCCACAGGCACAGCAGAGAGCCGTAGTCGACCTTGCCCCTGAGGCCCGGACTAAACCCAGCGCCGACCAGCGCCTAGTCTTGCGTCCGGGGACTCGAGAAGAAAGGCAGCATATCGAGTTCTTCTGCACGCGGACATCGCGCGCACTCTCTGGCTTTTTTGATTCGGATCTCTGGCAGTACTTACTGCCACAACTGAGTCACTCCGAGGCCGGGATCCGACACGCAGTTATCGCTCTGGGGGCTCTCCATCAACATCTACATATAGTTCTCTCCAAAGGCAAATGTGATCCCGGGCGGAAGATTGCGCCCCAGAATGAGCATTTTATTATTCAGCAGTACAACTTGGCGATTCGACATTTGGTGGCACAACTATCATCCTCCACACACCAGGTACCGCATCTGACGCTGATCAGCTGCTGTTTATTTGTCTCCCTGGAGATTCTCAGTGGACAGCTCAGTAAGGCTCTAGACCATATTGAAGCCGGACTGAAGATCCTTCAGCGATGGGAGAATCAAACAGACGGAAAACTACGGTCGGAAGGGATTACCCGAGAACTGGCTTATATCCTCATCCGCTGGAATACCCAGCTCTCCAAGCATGGTAGGAAGATGATTCCTCTCAACTTCAGCCAGCTAGATACAGCAGAATTAGGGGCAAAACAAGAATGCTGGTCGGAAATTTCAGAAGCCAGAGATTCACTCGTTATACTGAGCAATCGCACAATGAGCTTCTTGGAGGCCGTGGGCGGCGACCGGAATACGAGAGGGTCGCCCTGGCAAGTCCGTCAGCAACAAGCCCTCCTCCAAGGTCTTGCTGCATGGCTGAGCGCATTCGAAAGTCTGATGAGGCGATGTGGCCGACGGCTGAAGAAGACCGATCCTCGAGGACCCTTGCTGCTGCGCCTCCACCACCGCACCAACCAAATTTGGGTCACGGTCGCCCTGTCCAGAGACGAGCTCATATTCGACCAGCTCGACGATGACTTCAGAGCTATCCTTGCTTACACCGAGGATCTCCTCAAGCTCAATGCGTCACTGGACAAAGACGCTGTGCTGAGTGTCTTTTCCTTGGAGACGGGACTCATCTCTTCGCTCAGCTACGTGGCTAGCAAGTGGCGCAATCCGGTGCTCCGGCGAAAGGCAATCAGCCTGCTGTACCGCTGCCCTCAGAAAGAAGGACTGTGGAGTATGCAGCAGTATGCGATTCTCGCGCGGATCATTGTGCAGATCGAAGAAGCAGAGGTGGCTCATCTGCCGTTGGAGCAGCGGGTTCCTGAAGATCGGCATCGCGTGTATACAGCGCATATTCAACACAGGAATTGTTGGTCATGCCGACTAGCATTGATGTATAAGCCTGAGACTGGTGATGGAGACTTGCATTGTCGGATCAGGGAGGTGGATTTTGGGGCTGAGATCCAAGCAGAGGATCCCAACTTTTTTGCGGAAGCGGGTATCAGCCCTGAGAATTGAGGTAGTTTACAGTGCTCTTCTTAGACTTGTTTCAACAATTGGTTTAGGAGTGTCGTAACTACCATGACATTGGGGTTGACGGAAGAGAATATCCGAATATACTAGTAAAGCATATTCAACAATGATTCACATCCATCGATAGTGAAATAGTATATACATTATAATTAGTCGAGTATTCATGTCGTATCATCAAACTATCCAACGCCTCGCTCGATATCAATCCTCAGGTCCAAATATAGATCGGTCATCCGCGGCTGAATCTTTTGCTTATGAATTAGTCCGGTCCAGTGACCAAGGCGAGGAATACATACTTTCGTGAGAGTTTCTCTCTCCAGCCCGCGCGGTTTGGCAGCTCTTTTCTTTGATTCAAGACTGGCTGGGACTTTTGCGCCCTCATCTCGCGAAACACGGCTTCCACATGAGCGCGGTCCAGGTGTCGAGGGTTCCTGTCCTGCCAGGATTGTCTGGGGATGGTCATCCCATAGCAGTCTGGGGCCAGTAAGGGATATGGAATAGTCATTATGAGTGGATGTCTGTAAATAATGGACGGCAGATGATGGTATAGTATAGTGTGTATAGTAGATTAATGGATGCAATGTCTCCAGTAGGGTCAGACAGTCTGGATCCCTTTTATATGCCAGCACTTCAGGATCATGAGAACAGGATCAAAGCAAATACGAAAGAAAGACCAATAATATTCTCCGCGGAGAGGCTGTGGAATGCTCGAGGTGGTCTTGGTCTGCCGGTCATTTGACGTGGCCTGATGCGATGATCTGGCCCAGTCGATCTTGTTCTGGTTGCAAACAGGATTGATTCTCTCACGGTTCCCAGAGTGCTAATATCATTTCTGAATAGGATCACACCATTGGCCTATGCCTTTCTCATAATCAATGTCTCTATCCACGACTAACTGGACATATATTGAAAATAATAGCTCATGTCTCCATTATCCAACTCTTCACGAAGCACAGACATTGACCCCGCATTTCGACAGCAGCCTATCCACGGCCGTGCGCCACTGAATCACGATTGGCCTCATTGGGAAATATCGAAGCCATCATTTGTGCCGTCAGCAAATCGCCGGTTGGTGGCGCAATGTTTAAATCGTCGACTCCAATCAACAATGCGCCGACCTTGGCAGCGTGGCACTGCTGCATCCTACTGGAATGCTCGGCAGACGACATCCACAGTAACTATCTCCCTGTGGACAAGTGGTAGACAATCGCTGTAGATGCCAGGCGCATTGTGGATTTGGAGTATTAGACATACTTCACCTCAGCACTGCTTCTCAGCATTCAGGAGGTAAGTGACTGATGACCAGAACGACTAACAGAATATGTTGAATTCCACCATTTCACCAGAAGCATCTAAAACTGGGCAAACATGTAAGCGAAGTTGATAGTCTAACGCAACGTAACCATGAGAAGATGACGAAGATGTCCAGTACAGGTCCATATAAGTCGCAAGTTGGCCGATTCAGATGTGACAATCTCGAGAACGAAAGGAGCTTCTTAACATCTACTGACGCCAAAGACGAAACCTGCTGTTAAGCCTCTATTATGTACTACTTAAAAGATTTACACGATCCTCAAACAAACTGAACGACAGAAAAGCGCAATACGGTAGATCTAAAGACAGAAAGAAAGCTCACTTCCCAACCCGACAGAGCCCCTGCTCGTCCCAATCCTCGCTACTGACCATCCTGCGCGCGATGAACAGACCAGCGGGATCCCACCTCTGCTTGATTCTGTACAAACGGCGGTAATTCCGGCCCCAGAAGGACTCTTGGAAATTGGGTTCGTAGGCAAAGGCCTCGTTCACATACGCGCCCATCTTGTCTGCTCCCTCGACTCCTTGCAGCAGCGGCAGCTCCACATCCGTCACATTCTTGATGACGGCCTGCTGCTCTGCCAGAGTGGCATTGGCACTCCAACTGCGGGTGTATACGATATGCACAACCGCCTTTCTCCAAGCTGGGTTGAGTGCGCTGTCGACTTTGCCTGCGTTCTGTGCCACGGCGCCGCCTCCAACCACGATACCGGAAACGGCTTCTCCAGGCGTATAGCGGAATTTACTCATGGTAGAAGCGAGTCTGGTGGGCCCGTCCTTGGAGGTGAGGAGGTCTTTCGAGAACAGCCTGGAGAAGATTAAGGCGACTGATCCTGTCGCGTCCGAATCGCCGACAAGCATGAACTTTGTCATTGTCTCGTGGAAACTGGGCATGGGGACGGTCATGTATTGAGTATACACGCCCGCGGTCGCGTTGAGTTTCTTCATCAGTGGTTCGTACATCTGGCCAACCTCCGCTGTGTTGCTTGTATTGGCATGGAAGAGATAAAAGCTCAATACCGAGAGGGTCTGGTTATTCTCCCACGGCAGATTGGGAACCATGAAGTAATATCCGCCTGCTCGCGCGTCAGTCACGGCCGGTAGTACCGCATGAAAGTCAGCCACGGCGGTCCAAAACGCGGGATCTCCGCCAGCTGTGGTGATGTTCATCATGGTAACGACGAACGGGACTTCCTCGAATGTACGAACGGTGACTTGGGTGACGATGCCAAAGGTGCCGCCACCGCCTCCTCGCAGCGCCCAGAACAGGTCCGAATTCTGGTAGGCATTCGCAGTGACTAAATCTCCCTGGAGCGTGTCATTACCGTGCACTATCCCTAAGAAAAAGATCAACTTACCGAAGCCGTGACGACACTAAACTCCAGGGCATTATCCGACGCCAGCCCCTTCCATGGGCTCAAAAAAGAATGACCACCTCCTTGGATATACCCTCCGGTCGGCCCAACAGTGTGAGCAGTGCCACCCACTACCGTCCTGTTCTGCTTGCCAAGAGCGGCATACATCTCCTGCAGACTAATCCCAGCATCCAGCGTCACAGCCGGGCCTTCGCCTTTATGTTTCGGCGCTCCCTTTGGCACAAAATCATTTACGGTCTGTAGTCCCTTCATTCGGTTGGTCAAGATCTGAAGGGAGTTCGGAGCCGCCGAGCGTCCAAGAAAGTCATGGCCGGAGTTCTTGACCGCAAGCCGGATGTTATGCCGCTTTGCGAACCGGACAGCCTCCTGGATGTGTCGTGCGTTCTGCACCACGGCGGAGTAGAGCGAGATACGCCCCTGCGTGCACATATATGGCGCAGTCTCGATATAGCAGCTCTCATTGTGTTCCGGCCAGGCTCCCCAGTTCTCCCATTGCAGGGCACCGGGCTGGGCGGCGCGCCAGACGGAGTTGGACCACTGCGCTGTGACTTGCTGGCAGGCGGTGCTGTTGGGGTTGACATGGCAAGGGGCAGCTACAGGCTGCACTGCGACCAGGTTGCCGTCAATTGAGCGGTTGAGGGCATTCCACTCCTGTGGTGATGGCCAGCATGGTTGATGGGGTTGACATCGGCACCGGCGTGAATCCGGGGCAGCAAGTGCTGCTGTAGCAAAGAAAATGGCCAATAGAAGACGTTTCATAGTGACCGATGTGATACAGAGGAGTAGACTGCAGAGTGAAGTAGATTGGGGGCCTGTGACCTGGACATACTCACTTCTCCTTATATACATCAGAAATACGAGCACCTCCGGTGCGCCCGACACTCCAGGCCCAAAAGGGTAATGAAAATAAGATACGAGCTATGCAACGGGGCTGTGTCGATCATCCCGCTGCCTGTTCTATACGAGAATTAGGCTCTGGGCGCATGCGATATGGGCATCCATCATCAAGAAAGCGACGGTCATGCTGCAATTGAGCGAGATCATGCGCTGGTCCAATTGCTGCCTTTCTCCGGTCAACTTAGCTGGATAATGACTCAATGAGATTGAGTGTTCCAGTCCTGATGTCATTGATGAGGCTGTTGTCGACCTCGTACTCGGCTACGATCTATCGTCTTTCTCAGTGGAGCTACGTTATTAATCCTTACTGGCTTGGGATAGGCTAGAGGCAGAGTGTGTAACAGTGTACTACTACCCATAGCTGCATTTCCACGCAACCATAACCACTCTTGAGCTGCTCAACTGTTCGATGCATATCTTCTACGCTTAAATTCAATAGATCATGCAGCTATGCCTTGTTCTATTGCATATGAGGAATTAATGTGTCTGACCACGGCCTTCCGTCGTTCCCGGCTAATTTGTGTTCAGGCCTACATCTTCCTCCAGGTCATTCTAATAGTCAAGATGAACATGACTCGCAATAAGAATAAATAGTGCCCATTATAGTACGCACTGGTTAAGAAGATTAATTAGAATAAGAAATGGGTACGTTGTGCGTTACGGATATGCCGGAGATGACCTCACGACGGCATCCCGACCCGAACCCGACGTCTCATGATATCATCTGAACAATTCCATTCATCCCCTTGGACATCTTGCAATTAGAATCAGACCCTTAGAGCGACTTATCCCGGCTGCAGCATGTGTACCCTTCACAGGTACTCCCACAATTGATCAAACATGTCGCCAGGGTTTCCGACGAACAGCCAGAATTGGGGTCGACAACATGGCGCTTCTTGACTCCTCCATCAACAATCAACTCTGTAGTTTCCCGGCCCTGGATTGACCGAGTGTCGCTGGGAATCGGACGGACATGCTCTGGCTGCAAGGTCGTGGAATGGATCCCGTACGCATGGAAGCACTCATTGATAATTTTGGCCTTGTCCATAAAATCGGCGATTAGTTCATTGGAGACTGCCAGATGCACTGATGCAAGGGCTTTTTCCTGGTTGAGCTGCCAGATGTGGAGTTCATGGACGGATTCAACACCGGGAATCTAGGAGCGGGTTAACCTACGAAACATACCCCGGATCAATACTTACAGCTTCAAGATCATGCTTGACATCTTCCGGGTCGACGCCTAGCGGAACACTCTGCAGCAGAATAGTTCCACTTTTCCGCACTACATTAAGTCAGTAGCAGTCCATAGAGTCTGACTGTGCTACATGCCTAGAGGAAGCGACGAGAGGAGAATCACGATCGCAATCGCCATGCTCACGGCAGGATCGGCATAATATCTTCCGTCATATTTGGCCTTCCAGATCACCAGCGCAGCAATAATAACCCCGAGATTGTTTGCTGCATCACCGAGTACATGGATCAGGACACCCATCATCCCGAGATCATGGCCCTTTTTTGCTTGTGACTTGACATTGTGTCGGTGCTCGACGTGAGGGCGCAGGACCTGATAAATGGTCTTAGCTGGGAAAGATGACGCAACGCAACGACTTACCCGAGTGGAAAAGGAATTCCTGCGTTCGAGCCTAGACAAGGGCGTCGAAAGTTCCAGGTCGTTATCAGATAAACCTGGGGTATTGCTTTCAATATGGTCGTGGTCGTGTTCTAGGCACTTAGTCTGATGCTCAATCCTCTTTTGGGTGGAAACGAACCATGCAGGAACAATCCACTGATCAGGTTCAAAGCCAATCCGACGCAGCCCACGATCAGCACAAGCTTGGGGTTTTCAATGCCTGCAGTTGTCAGTGCGCCATCATCAACCAGGGCGATATACCATACGCTCTAACGACACAAAGCGATCGATGGATTGAAGAAAGATGCTGATTCCCAAAGACAGGAGGAAAACGCCGTTGAAAAAGGCGCCCAATAGTTGTGCACGCTGCCAGCCGAAAGATAGCTCTTTAGGGTGTCTGCTGCGTTGGGAGATCTGACTATTTAGCTTTACTCGCGTACAAGGAGGAGCTTCGTTACCTTGAGTGCTACCAGCGCCACAATGAAGCCGACAAGATCATTCAGCTGCAAGTATATCAGTATCGCTTCTACATCATCGATATATGCTACCCACATAATGGAAAGCGTCTGCGACCAGGGCCAGAGAGCGGGTATAAAATCCGACTGAAAATATTTCGTCAACCAGGCGGCCGCTGGACATGCAGACATCAAACTTTACCTGCGATTTCTGCCAGAAAGAAAGACGCAGAAATGCTGATTACCAGGATCAGACGGTGTTCGCGTTTGAGATGGGAAAACATGATGAAGCCGGAGAATATTGTTTGTGTGACAAAAATTATGTACAGAAGGAAAATCTTCAAAGAACAATTTTGGTTGTCGGGCTCTCTCAAGCTGCAGAATAGCTTGCAAAACAGCGAGTCGCTCCCTCATAAAAGACTGTAGCCCAGAATTTTCCTGTCTAGCAAAAACCGATGTGACACAGGTCAGAACGGCGACCTGCCAGGGTCGGACGTTGACCTCGGCCGGGGTGTCTCAGCTCGCCAACGATGTCATAGGAGCGCACAGAGACCAAGCAGCAGAAATGCCTCGGAGCCCTATCGGTGCCAGACGCAGTCCATAGTCTGCAGGCCATACTATTGACACCTGACTTCCACTGAGAGGCAAAATCGGCGAAATGTGGGGAATTCCCTCGTCTATTCGCCGGGATTAGTCATAGTCAGTCGAGAAGCGACACAAAGGAGTGACTCATTCCGACCGAGCACCACAATTGGTTGTTCAGTCAGGATGCAGGCCGGAGCCAGGATCGGAGCCGTCGGATCAAAATCAGTTTGACTCTGTTGATGCCTCTGGGAGCAAGGGAAGGTCAGGTCCCGGACATGCGAAGCAGTTTACGGCTTCAACCTGGAACGTCAGTGTGGACAGTAGCAAAGCGAAATATATCCTCAATCAAGCTGTTCATCAAAGCCAGCCATGATCATGATGTAGTAAAATTTTCTGTCATTTCAGTGCCGAGTAAATCCGAGACACGCATCACATATTGTGATGTGACGAGAACGACTTAGATGGCGAGATAGAGTCAGCCCTGCTTGAAAGCAAGCGAGTGAAGAATCAAGTTGATTCAATTGCCCAGCTACGGAGCCAGGAGACATTGGCATCGAAGAGAAGGGAAGAGGAGCGAGTCGACTATATTTAACTAGACGAGGGTGAGTACCTTGGAGACTGCGTAGGTCTTGGCTTCCCTTTACGGACAAGAAATATGAAGACCAGCCAACTGGTCACCCCAGATGCTCTCCCCAAATAATTCAAATGGTGCCTATCCTAGTAGTAGATACACTGCTTTTACGTTGTGTTGATGTTGGTATCTGTTCAGTTAACTATGGATCTCATCTCCAAGACCTAGTTGAGTAGGTATTCCATTTCAAATTTGAAGCCTTCGATGGTTTCTAGGAACCAACCCCCAACGATGGCCATGCAGTATCAAATCCGGTGTCAAAGCCCAACGACCATGATTCATCAATGAATGGCCACTGGAGCATCTCCACCTCCAGTTCATGGGATTCACTCAAAGGCACTGCATCTATGGGCGCTGTCCCAGGATGACGACCATCACTCCCTAACGCTTGATGATTATTCCGATTCCTAGTCGCGGTTGGCATATTCTCCCGCTCCAGAATATGTTGGGACTCTTCCTGACGCGGTCGTACACTTCGAATATCACCATATTCGTCCAAGGTCCCGGCAATTGTGAGATGGCCTGCCCCGTCACGCACGTGCATCTGATTGTTTCGGGCTATCTCGTAGAATCTGTTGGCTTCCTGGACTGTTCGCCACTGTGTTGGTCAGCTATGTACTGCATCAACTACAAACCGGAAGACCGATGCTCACCCAATTTTGTCCAACGGGCCAGTATTTGCTCAGTCGTTCCAGATAGGCCAGGTTGGCCCTTTTCTCCTCTTCCGCTCGCTCGATGCCCCCAGGATATCGCTGCGGGCACACAGTCCCGTACATGTTGATATGAGCCGCAACAAAAATACTGAAACCAGAGTATGGTGTGATTACCGGTGCTCCGGAGACTTCCAAGGCGGAAAGGATGCCGCCAATATTCTGTGCTGCTTCGAAGAGTTGCCGGATAGCCTGAGACTCATCTATATTACTCAAGGGCTGCAAATCTTGGAGCAAGTCGGCATGAGGTTTGAGACTGGACAGGAACTGGTCTCGGAACAGAAAGAGAATACTAAGCCGTTGTTAGAACCGCCCAATAGTTGGCAGAAAGGTAGGTATACCTCATAAAATAGACCAGATTGATGTATGCGAACAGCTCGCCGTATCCCAGCGCAACATGCGCCTGTGCACTGGTGGCTGGGTATCGCACCGTTACATCTTGCAGAAACCTCCACTCGTCTAACTCCTCCTTCAAGCGCTGCCAGACTACTCGCGGCGATGAAGGATCTTGAGGAAAGGTCAATGTCCGACCGCGCCGACTCTCGTTCGCGAACCGCAGAATCCGCACGAAGATATCGAACCCACGGGTGACAATTGTCAGTCCATAGTCGATCGTTAGATTCCTTGACAACGGGGAATGCTTGCTCATATCGGAGGGCATCAAGCGATGCGATGAAAGGCGACCAAAGTTGAAGTCCTGGTCACTGGTCGGCAACGGAACTGAAATCTGTCGAAAGGAAAGGGCGAAATGCTGACGTGCTCCGGAACTCAGCTCACAGTCTTGCGCGAAACAGCACCAGTACGTGCGGACCAGCTGCTCGTACTGAGTTTGGCTAGCCTGGAAGTCCTGCGGATTATGCTCCATGCTGTCGTCGGCCGTCTTGAGGAGGGACTGGATCATGTACGTTGCCATTCCTGACATCATTAGCCTCATATAGGGAACGTGAACCGCGGACCTACCACTGTACATCCAGGCCTTATAGGGGCGACCGGACCCCCATTCGTAAAAGGTGATCATCACCAAAGACTGCGCAAGATAGAGCGACGGGGCCTCGAACGCGCGATGCGCGAGCTGCTTGCGAGCATATTCGGCATATGTTTCGGCTGCCTCCAGATTGTGATCGGGCATGAACCTCACACATAGTGACAGCAGAGCTGCAATAAAAACTGGGTCAATCGAGGCGGGATTTGACGATAATTCTGCAATCAGAGACGGATAGTGGAGGAAATTGGCGACGGGGAATTTCTTGCGATAGGTCTCGCACGCCGCAATGATGGTGGATGAAGGCAAGGGCTCCACGGGGTTCTCAGCGCACCATGGCGATGGACGGTCGGGTTGCGGTTCAGGAGGTAATGGTGGGCTATTCAGAGCGGTTGTGGGTTCAGATATCACTCTTCGCTGTCTCTGTGATTTCAATGTGTTTCTTTTTGATCTTCTTGACGGGGAAGAATATGTGTCCGTCAACTGACAGTCGGTCAGTTTCGCCCGTTGACAGCGACGACATGGTGGCCGGCCTTCATGAACGCATTTGACCTTTGCTTGACTATACAGAACAACAATAATAATCAGCGAATCAATCCGAGTGGTAAGTCCAGGCCATGCTGACGGATTGGCTCGTTTGGACGTTATTCCCGATTCCCGAGGATCACCACACGGACTACAGAGGAAGAAGAGACATACCGGCAGCTATCGCAGGATACTGAAAGTCGCATTCTCAATGACCGATTGACAAGATCAACTCATTGATCTGCCATTGTCTTTCAGTCCCTCAATTGAGATGAGATGATGATGATCTTCAGAAGCAGCCATGTACTGATGGTTACGTGGTCGGGAATGGTTCCAGGCTTCCGGTAAATGATGATTTCACTCCCGGTGCGGAGATAACCACAATCCTTCCAAATCGGGTAAAGCGTATGACAAAGAAGCTTCTTTTTCGGTTCTTCCCTAATATCGAAAGAAAAAAGGAAATCTTGTTCTAGATTCCTTCTAGTCTGCCATAGATAGTGATCGACAGATAGAACGAGTTTAGAAATATTTCCCAGTGTTGTCTTGTTTGACATGGGGTAGTCTCAATATATATTCCGCTCTCTCCTTCATGATCCGCACCTCGGAGAATAAAATGATCATTAAGATTAATGCTATGCAGGCTGTCTATCGCTAACTCATCACAAATGCCGTTGATCATATGCATCATACATCCAGCTCGGTCCATTGCTGCACCCAGCTATTGAACTTGTCCACTTGAAGGGAATCCGTTGCCCATGAGGTCACAATCCGAACCACCGCATGTCCATCCTCGCGCTTCTCCCATATATAGAACCCAAACCGATCCTGTAGTCTGCGAACCACCCGGTCGGGTAGGATAGCAAATACTTGGTTGGTCTCCGTCTGTGCTGCGAGACTATACCCTAGCTTCTCAAAGTTGGCCGAGATCTTCGCTGCCATGTTGTTCGCATGCGTCGCTAGATCGAAGAACAGATGCGTCCGGAAAAGCTCGACAAACTGAATACCCATCACACGGGACTTGGCCAGCAGAGCCCCGTGCTGTTTGAGGTGGAAAACAAAGCCCTCAGCCAGGTGGTGTTTGACTACAATTGCCTCACCCAGCAGTGCTCCCATCTTGGTCCCGCCAATCCAGAAGATATCGGTGAGGTCGACCATATCGCGCAGGGTCAGGTCGTTGTTCTTTGCGCTCAGCGCTACTCCCAATCGTGCACCGTCGACCAGGATGAGCAGACCGAGTCGTTTGCAGACTGACGAGAGGGCTGACAGTTCGGCCTTTGTGTAGATCGTTCCCAGCTCGGTTGCGTTGGAGATGTACACCAGCCTCGGCTTGGCCATGTGTGGAAAGAACTGATTCTGCTCGAATACGCGCTCCAGGTTCGCTGGGGTCATTTTCCCGTTTACTCCAGGGACTAGGATCATCTTGTGCCCTGTGGCTTCGATTGCACCGGCTTCCTTGGACACAATATGCCCTGACTCCACAGCCATGACGGCCTCGTAGGGCCGTAAACAGCTAGCAATCGAAATTAAATTGGCTGATGTTCCGCTAGGGACAAAATGAATGGCAACTTCCTCCTCGCTGGCGTTGAGCTTCTCCCGGATCAGCCGTCGAGCTTCATTGCTGAACTCGTCTGTCCCGTAGGACGATTGCTGTGCGGTGTTTGACCGTAACAGAGATTCTAGAATCTGCGGATGAGCTCCCTCGCTGTAATCATCGATAAAATTGTATGGAGGAGGGAGCTCTGTGTCACTGATATCTGACGCCGGCATTGTCTGGAAGATTTGGCTTTAAATGACAGTAGAACCAACCACAGGAATTAATGCAAGAATGTCAGGAAAAAGTAAGAGATCCAAGTGAGTCATGCTGTCTGGATCCCCTGAATTATATCTCCTTATCTCTGTGGGAAAACTTGACTCGGTAGCGGGGACACGCCGTCGTCTCGGGAATAATCCGGTGTCGGGAATCCGCAGTGGGGATTTCTATTAGCAATCGCCTGCTATCTTTCCCGAGCTTCGGAAATCCCGAGTAGTGGTACAAATACTCCGCAGAAGTCGTACAGTTGGCATATTATGTTGCACCGAAATAGCGGTAAGGGCTAAGAAAAAAGATTGCGTGGATTCTAATCTGCTTTCGAGAAGTAGTTATCTCAGATTTGCAAAAGGACGAATAGATCAATATCATCGGGGCATGAGCATAGCTTGATTCAGATATGGTATGGATCTACGGAGTACGTGCCCCATGATGATCTTCTTTCTAAGGAAACGAGCACTGCTGAACAGACGTTGGTCGATGGACTTGGAGCTTGGATATTCGGCATTGGCCTATCATGTTTCACTGATGTAGAACTCCACAGACTCACAACACCGGACTAGACTTAGATGATCATGAATACTGCCTGCGTTGTTCCATGAAACATGAAACACAAACTGCTTCAAGGAATGGCTCCCCCGCTTGACGGGGCATTTGCTTCGCATTGGCTCCACAGCTCTTCTACTACCCCGTGAAATCAAACAGGCCGTACTATCGATTTGTCGCTGTAATGTCTGTTGGCTGGGGAGACGTTTGCTGCGGCTGAATTGGTCTTCTTTCCTGAAACATCTTCTCGGGTTGCTGGTGTCTTTGGGATATTAACATTGCGACTATGTTCTGCCACATCACTTCTTTCGCCTGTATTACCTCACATCTGTACAACAGTGGGATCCGAAAGGCCAAATGTTCGAAGGGTACTATCCTCCACGCACCGGAAAACACTAAAACCCAGCACCACCGCTATTCTCCTCTTCTTTATCGCTTCTTTGAAAACCTCCCATAATACAGTGAGTATAGCGTATAAAATCACCTGTAAGAGCTTAAAATGTTGAATTACTGTCTGTCCCAGTGCTACCTAGTCCAGGTCCTTATCATCCCAAATTCAGCCAATATTACAGCCCTGACCAGGGTTTTAGTAGGTATAGGAAGTATATGCATAAAGCTTCTATTCTTAAATTAGTGCTAGAGCCTTAGAAGAGGGTTCTAACTAGGTAGTCCATCCCTTTTAGATTAATACCGAACATTTGCCACGTATATACGATGGGCGAGTGAACACTTCAAGCAGACCCGGCCGTTGGTGCCTTTGAAGATGCCCCTAATTGAAAGTGCAGTTACTGAAGGGGGCATTACGGAGGTGATCGAACGGGTCCATGATTAACTTTGTGTACATATTCTGCAATGTGATGCGACTGTAGTGAGCGGCCATGACATTGAGGTCACCCACTGCCCATTGACCATTTTTTCAATGGCGAGAACTTCCCTATGTGCAGTGTGACCGATCCACCAGATATCGGTCAATGTAGCTGAAAGCGCAAAGTAATGAGCTAAAATTACCAGAGCACGGCTCTCCATCTCCTGGAGTAGCTTGAGGAATTCTGGGGAAACGATCAAGGGAAACACCATGAGACGTCGACATATCATTGCCGGATGCTCCCGTGCTTCTATAGCGAGCCAAACGGAGTTGAGATAAGCCACTGTCGACCTGTATACCTCCAGTTTTGGGGGCCGTAATTGTTCGCCATCACCATCAACAAAGTCTTCGGATGGCAGCAAATACGAGAAATGGCCGCAATCGCAGCTGCCAGCGGTCAAGTTTGGCTCCGTGAATGAAGGCGATGAATGAATGATAGAAAAGATTCTAGCTGACTTGCTCTCTTGAATGGCGCTGAGCGCAGCATCGAATACCGCTACCGAGCCTCTGACCAATTGCATCCATTCCATCGGCGGTCTGTATGGGTCAAGGGGACGATCTTGCAAAGACGTAAACGCGTCGATAAGTAAGAGAATGCACGTAAAACACGCTGCGTCGGCAATTCTGGTATCTATACTTCCCACGCACACTCTGTGGTCTCGCAAAGCCCGCTCTAGATAGACCGCCCGAACGCCGATCAAGTCCGTCTCGTTTGATTTGCTCCTGCAAAGATGCAATGCAGATATTGCAAAAATGGCATACAGCAGTGGTTTGTAGACAAAGGCTAGTTTGGGAACCTCGATTGACCAGCAGTCTTTGATGCTCTGGAGATGGGCTCCTGGCAAGGTGAGGCTAGTTCCTACGGTGAAATGATGCATGAGACGCAGCTCTGTGTACGCATGATATTCACCTTCCCACCATTGGCGACTGCACATTGCTGTGATTGCAGTAGCCGTAGCAGCTTCGTAACTGCCAGCCAATGCTATCTGCGTGGGAGGGGGAGGTGGAGGAGCCCCGGAGCTGCGTTGCGGTTCGGTTTGAGCGGTAGCAGGTTGGCCTTCTGACCTGTCATAGAGACAGGCGACCCGATGTCTATGACAGTCTCGGCATACTGGACGCGCTTCATCACACTGGCGTGGTATTAGTCCGATCGGCGGGGAAACATGTCACGTTTTCAACATACTAACCTTAACCCTGCGAGCGCGGCACCGCTGGCATCCGTTTCGGGATTTTCGATGAGCCAGTCGCGGGCCATTCTTCTTGTACACATGACTGGCTGGCTCTTCTTGATTTTGAGGGGCATCAGTCATTGTTGCGACCCTGAGTGTCTGGGTCATAGCCGATCCCCCTGCTGTAGGGTACCCGAAGCACTGTGTAAAGGTAAATCTGCAGGGGTTCCAGGTACATTGTGCACATTCAAGGCTCATGGACCGACTCTATATCCCGGATGATCGAGCAAAAACAGGATTGATCCGGTGGAAGGGGAGGGAAAAGAAAGTGAGCGGCGCGAATTTACCCTACCTAGGCCTCAAACCCCGCCCTGGCTTGCAGGCAGTAGGATTTCCCTGATTGGGCTCTTTTCCTCCCATCTGCAACTCGCGCTTTTTATTTCTACGGTTTCGGAAGAATAGAAGCCAAATCAGTGAAGACAATTCTCCTCAGTGTCATGCATGGGTATAATCGGTTCAACACTTGATTGAAAGCGATCTCTCAGCATTACGTCTCGGGCAAGACTCAACAAAATCAACCCGTAAGCATAAATGAAAGCAAAGAAGAGCCTTCCTTCACTCAGAGGGGCCACATCCTACACCACTAAACATGTTACTCAACCTCTTCTCGTCTCTCTTCCCCCAATCCAATCCAGCATGCTTCCGTTTATGTCTCGCCTGTCTGCACCATTCGGCAATTATATCCACCGATATGTCGTGTACGAAAGCCAACAAACATCAAGATCAAAGTTGTAATGAGCTCAGGTAGGAGGTCGAGGACAGTACGAATGGCTAGGGAGCCAGTCACTGGGTTCAGATTTTGTTTCTGGGTTGACTCCGCGATCAGTCCGTACGTAACCCGGATACCGACAAACGTCGTCGCTAAGAGCACGCCGTGGAGGAGCTAGCATTTAAGGCATTAGCACTGGTGATGGGCACACTGACTTGCAGAATCCTCTCGTGTTAGGGTCAAGTCTACCATTTTGCCTTCCTTCACCCCTGAAATGGTCTTCTCACTGCAATCCTTCAATGTCCACAAAGCCCAGATGGTCAATATTGCCCAACAGGCCTCGAGCAACGCCATTCCAACGTCGAGATTCGTCTGATAGCTCGCTTTGGGGTTCTTCCCGGCTAGATCGCCGGCTCCTGTGCCAACCATGGCAACTCCGGTGGCAACGACCACATGGACGAAGGCCATAAATGCGTATTCTAAACGTTTGTTCAAGTTTCGGTTACGGTACACCCTTCTGCTCAGCTAAGTCAGTAAAGTCATGTTGTTTCCTAGGGGGATAACGCACGCTTCATGTAGTATCCCGTCCAGAGCAAGCAGCATTGGCGAGATCCCAACGCTTGAAATAATCTTTGCCCCGGAGCCGCTACTGTGAATCGAGAGTGCACCGCCGGTGATTCGCAGTATACAAAACGCCAGCAGATAGCCCCAGCCTAACAACCCTCTCCGATGATGGCACAGCGTCAGATACACCGCTGGACATACGAGAACGGAGTAGATGGCGAGTTGAGCGACGGCAAATGCACTCATGCTTTGTATGGGGGAGGCTGTGCCGTGACAGAGGATGTAGAATAATCGTAAGGGGTATAATGATTCCCTTCCTTTGCCTGGTTTTCTCTGTGATTTCTCCGATACTTCGATCCGAAGATACAAACTATGATGGAAGAGACAAGTAGGAACAGGATTCTCATGGTAAGACCAATGTGATTCAGAAGATCTGCTGAGTTGCTCTACTTGTCGGAATAGGGTGACAAAGAACTATATTAATCCAGATGGACTCTCACCCAGTTTGTCTGACTTTTCAACTTCTCTATGTCAACCTTGAATAATTTGGTGATGGTTGGCGACTACTAAACGATACCGAGAATCCCTGTCGCATCCTCTTTTCGAAGCGCCCAATAAGAAGCGGAATACTCTCAGGCAGCAGCTTCGTGCTCATAGCCATGGACAACGAGAGGAAGAAGGATAGTTGTACGGAATCCCCAACACATGCGCCATAAGATGCTACCTATCAAAGCCCCTTTATCCTATGTCTGTATCCATCCCCAATTCAGCCAATATGGACTCTTATGCTTTCCAATCTCTGGCACTGCACCCATTTTAGCTTTAAACCCATCTGGCCCCATTTCCGGGGGGAACAGCGCTGGCACAGTCCCTGCAGATGTCTGTATCTGCGTCCAGCGCTGCCTGGCTCTCAGTTGCGGATGGTGGTTCCATACGCCTTGCATATCGTTCGCGCTGGCATTCGCAATGCCAGCCTCATCCAGGCGCCGTAATATCCCCTCAGCAGAGTAAGCTGCAAATACTTTACAAATCGTTTCCCTCCATGCATCGCGATACTTCACCCGCAAGGAATTCTTACAGAAGCGCTCATCCACTGCCATCTCCGGCTTTTCCAGCACCATCTCGAAAACTTAGCCCATTTTCGCACATTCTGAATCCCCAGCAGAACCGTCCTATTGCCCGTTTCAAATGGTCCATACGGATAGATCGCCGCATGTGACGCACCAGCAGGGGTTGGGCCCGGCTGTCCCCGTGGGTATAGTACATAGAAATTCCATCCACTCGACCATACTCTCCAGCATGGAGATATGAGTATTGCGTCCACGGCGCTCTGGGTCCTTTTAACGCTCAAACAAGGCAGCAAGGATATTTGAGTATGCGTAGCTGCCCGCGCAGATGTCCGCAATCGAGATACCAACTTTTGCTGGCTCGGTCGCCGTCCCCGTGGCGGAGAGCAGACGCGCTTCGCTTTGAATAAGGAGCTCGTATGCTTTCTTGTCGCGGTAAGGCCCGTCCGGCCTGTAGCCGGAGATGTTGCAGACGATCAGAGAGGGGTGCTTTTCTGATAAGTCTGCGAATGACAAGCCTAGTCGGGCGCTTGCTCCTGGGGCGAGGTTCTGAACTAGAACGTCTGCGCGGGAAACTAGTCGCATGAGTATGAGATGGTCGCGGGGATCTTGACATCGAGGGCCCGGCTTTCCTTTGACCGGTTGGTCCAGACAAAGTGCGAAGAGAGGCCGTTGACGCGAGTGTCAGTCACCTACCTTGGGGCGCTAAATTTTGATGACGCGAGCGCCGAGATCAGCTAGTTGGCGGGTGCAGAATGGCGCTGCAATGGCTTGTTCCAGACTGACTACTGTGATGCCGGACAAGGGGCCGTTTTTTGGTTGTCGTTGAGTGTTATCCTGGGTAGCGGAGGTGTTGGTTGACGAGTTGCGGTGGATGATCAGGAATTGTCGCGGCAGAGGCCGGACATTGGGCCGACTGAGGGCCATTACGCGTCAATTTCTCGCGATATTCATTTCTAGAGACATGCGTCTATTTTATTACTTCATATAAGGAGATCAAAATGCTCACCTTACCCCAAAATGATCGACGTCTGGGATGTGCGGGGTTCGGTGTTACATGCCGGTTAACGGCTATGACGGTTAAACGGCCTGATTTTCTAGCATGGTTTATATGGTCATTTCTCAGCCTCGACAGAACAAGAGTCTATATGTCAATGATTCGATATGTCACATCTGGTCACAAGAGCACCTCGTTATAGGAGATTAGCTCTCCGACTGCAGTGGCCGCTGGTTCGGTCGCGCTTCTCAACCTCGGCGCGTCGGCCGCTGATGGAACTGACGGGCTTCACTGAAGAACAACTTACTGTCCGCGACGCCATCTCAGCCATCACCTCTAAATTTCCCAACACCTACTGGCAGGACTGTGATCAGAATGAGCGCGATCCCAAAGAGTTCCATGCCGCGCTAGCCAAGGATGGATGGTTGGGGATTGCTTTGCCGGAGGAATTGGGAGGTGCTGGACTGGGTCAGTACATCACGTTCAAGGTAGCCAGAGTTCAGGCTACTGACGGTGAGCAGGGATCTCAGAAGCTACAATGATGATGCAGACCATTACTCAATCCGGCGCAGGGATGGCCGGTGCTCAGGCCATCCATGCCAACGTGTATGCGACACAACCGCTGGCCAAGTTCGGCACCAAGGAACAGCTCGAGGAGACGATTCCCAAAATCATCAATGGGACATGGCGGACCTGCTTCGGCGTCACAGAGCCTAACACGGGCCTGGAGACGTTGAAACTCAAAACCACCGCCACCAAAAACGCTTCAGGTGATTCATACTCGGTCACCGGGCAAAAGATTTGGATCACCTGTGCACAGGTCGCGTCCAAGATGATTCTGCTCGCGCGTACAACCCCCGTCGAGGAAGTGAAGAGATCTACACACGGTTTATCAATGTTTTGCATTGACCTTGACCGCGCCAAACCCGGTCTGGACATGCGCAAGATCAAGAAAATGGGCGGTCGCGCTGTCGACGCCAACGAGGTCTTCTTCGACAATTACCAGATCCCCGCAAACACGTTGGTAGGAGAAGAAAATGAAGGATTCAAGATCATCCTCCACGGGATGAACGCGGAACGCTGTTTGCTTGCCGGTGAAGCATTAGGTCTGGGTTATGCAGCGCTCGAGCGCGCGACGCACTACGCCAACGACCGCGTGGTATTTGGACGTCCCATCGGACAGAACCAGGGCATTGCACATCCGCTGGCAGATGCGTATATGAACCTTGAAGCGGCCAAGTTAGCGACTTACCATGCTGCGCGATTGTATGATGCCTCGCGAACGGATAGCTCGATTGCCTTCCATTCGGTCGGGGTGGCTTGTAACAGCGCCAAGTATCTTGCTGCTGAGGCAGCATTTACGGCATGTGAAAGAGCTGTTCTGACGCTTGGAGGAATGGGTTATGCAATGGAGTATGATGTTGAGCGGTATCTGAGGGAATGTCTGGTTCCTCGAATTGCCCCGGTGAGTCGGGAGATGATATTGAATTATGTCAGTGAAAAGGTGCTGCAATTACCGAGGAGCTATTAGATTGCGAGAAGGGTAGATTGGCTCTATAAAAAGGCTACTTCTTATGGCTGGAAGTTCTTGGGCGATCTGAATGCCATTCAAGCATCCCCGTAGACGATACTATGTCCCCAGTGACGGATACGCGAACAAGAAGTTCTCGTGGTGCACCTGCAACTACATTCCTAATTTAGGGGACTACATATTAACAAAGTCACTATATTGGAGTATGAGGTCAATGGCTTCCTACATCCATTCATAGAAAGTTCGTCCAGTTTCAGCAAATTGAAGCGTTAGAAACTGGTGATGGGACATAGACCGACTGACACCTCAGGCACCAAACCCGATAAGCATGCACATCGACATTTATCCCACACAGGACGACTTATTTACTTGGTTCTCTCCATCCATCCATCCATCGATCCTCCCCAAGGGCCAGTCATGGTTCTATTACATTACAAAGAAGCTATTTCACAGGAAAGAACTGAAATATGACCGCTCATGCTTGAGCCACCTAATATTGTGATGAGTGATGACATGGAGAATGAAGTCTCAATGGTCTCTGCAAGAAATCCAAGAAAGGTGCCGACCGCGTGCCAAAGATGTCGCCGCCAGAAATTAAAGGTCATTATGCGTCCTCTGTCATCAAAAATGAACTAAGGCGTATTCTCTAGTGTGATGTCAACCGTCCTTGCACACTATGCCGCAGAGCCGGGACTGATTGTCTCCCAGCCACGACCAGCCGCTGGAGAGTTTACCGACACGGCCAGCACTCTACCATCGAACGACCTTCTAAACGACCGCGGATAGCGCTTCCTGATGCGAGTGCAAACTCTTCAGAACAAGCCCAGATTTGCCATACAGGGACAGATCCTGGTTCTTCTACGGATGAGTGTCTTAAGAAGGCTAACCATCCGATATGGAACTCAAGCTCGACCCTGGCTTTAGTTAATGGCGTGAGAAACCCTGTTCATATTAAACAACTCTGGTTTCTGATAAAAGAAACAGGCATTTCAATTGCACAATGTTGCAACGCCCCGTGATCCGATAATGGACGCCATTCCTGGAGGAGCCATGCAGGACATTGTCGGGGAAAATTCCGAAATTGGGCATAAGGAAGCCATTGAGACAGGTGCCCGCCCACCTTGCGATACAGGGACAAGAAGACGGACTCTACGTCCCATGTCCTCGCTGGCGCACTCATCGCCGCCAGCTCTGACGGAACTTAGGTCATTGTTGCCTCCATATAAAGCTGCTGAGCTGCTCGTCGATACCTATTTCGACCGAGTCCATTGGTTTATGCTCATCTTTCAACAGGATGACTTCCGTCGAAACTGGCCACACCTGTATAGAGCAGGATTAGATGGCGCAAGTGAAGTTGGCAACGATCTAGGATTTCTCAGCACCTTCCTGATGGTCATTGCGATTGGAGCGCACTATGCCGGGCCCCATCGGCAACGTGTCCTAGCTCGCTACGAGGTCGAGCTTGAGACGCTGAAGCAAGGCATATTGAAAGCCATTAAATCCAGTCTGCTGGATATTATCTCGGTTGGGTCGTTGGAAGTAGTTCAAACGTGCGTCCTATTAGGAACATACTATCTCTTCCACGGTGCTCCCCGGCTAGCGTGGCCGGTCTGCGGCTGTGGCCTTCGGGTTGCTCAGTCGCTCAACTTACACCGCAAGATCAACAAAGACCATGTCAGTTTGTCATTAACTCCCATCGAGCGCAACCAGAATGAAACGAGGAAGCGTTGCTGGTGGGCGATCTACGAGATAGAGACGTTCTGCTCGATGTCTTACGGTTACCCTCACAGCATCAAAGACGCAGACTGCGATGTTGAGCCACTGAATCCGTCCGCAAAGCTGGGGAATGCTGCATCACCTATATCCTTTGATGAACCACTGAGATGCGAGACGACCCTTTTGTCCTACAAGTATTACATGTCCAAATTATCAGTCTTTACAAAAGCGGTCCTCGGCGAGCTCTATGGAATTGGGCCCGGTTTGGTAAACAACAACAGGACTTCTGGTGAGACTGGCTCAAGCTTACGCGCGGTCATTACGATTGTAGCGAATCTGGATGCAAGGCTTCGTACCTGGCGAGCCGAGATCCCTCCCAAACTACGGTGGGAGACGGTTGCTTCTACCAGCGCGAGCTATTCATCAATGGAAGAATTTGATCGAGATATTGGCGCATCGGGTGTTCGATTCGACAATCATATCTACCACCTTCAGGCGTTAGCGCTTAAATTGGCCTATGAAAATACCATTATTCTAGTTCACAGGCCACTTCTGTCGTACAAACTCGTGGCTAGAGCCGACGAGAAGCTGGATGATATGTCTCGTCTTGTCACAGTTCAAGAGAATCCTTTTCTACGATCGATGCAAGCCTGCCATGACGCAGGTATGAGCTTGTCGGAACTCGCGAGCAACCCGATTCTGGAGCTTGTGTCTGAAACCTACGCTGCTGCCTTTGTTAGCGTCCATACTTTCACAGCGGGAGTTGCTCTTGGGATTTTAGGCAGCGTTGAGCCGCTCACGCCGCAGGCTCAAGAAGCCAAAATTGGACTGCATCGAGTCATGTCCATTCAATCGAAATTAAAATCTCGATCCGTATTAGCCACGCAGGGCCTAAATATTCTTCAGCGGCTGACGAAACTCCTACTGGACAAAGAGCTAAGCATAATGCTCGATGTTTCGAAGCCTATACAATGGCCAGAGCAACACAGCGGCGTGAACGGCGATGCCAGTGCCATCCAAACAGGGACTCTTTCTCCAAAGCCATCTTCAAGCGGCCGGCGTACGAGGAGATTGCCTCACGATGCTGCTGGGGCCGTCATGTCGACGGACCGACAAATAACCATGTCGGATTCTCGAGAAATCCAAGAAACAGAGACCCGTGAAGAAACGCCAGAAGGTAACAATGTCGCCAACTTCTCGCATCTTGAGTATGTGGAGGACGCTTCCGTGTCAGAGGCACTCTATGATTTCGACCAAGGTGAGTCAAGCAGTATTTGATTTGTACCGTCGCAAACTGAACGGGTCCAGTGCTCTCAACATATGTTAACAGCTCTTGGGCCGATCCTGGCCCGTTGGCAACCGATACATGGCACCCTCGGACACTACATGATGAAGGATCTTCAATGCTTGAACAGGCATGGATTTGGGGGCCGGATATCCTACCACGATATGATTGAAAGTATGTCAATGTCACTGATAGTTTGATGCTTCCTCGGGTTTTATCAAGCTCTACCCCTGGTACATCAAGATACTGGATTTGATATCTAGGGAACGAATACAGGTGCATTTATCCTAGAATTCGGTAGGTATACCATATTGCGCTGAAGATATGCGCTCCAAGTTTGAGCTATTAGACTGGACCAACTGCTACAATGAGAACACGAAACTATCCTAGTATCCACCAGTTTCCTCAGCCTCCTTCATCGGCTTGAAGGATACTTCAACAGGTTCATTGCCGATCCCGCGCTTCCTTGCCTCCCCCAAAATAGCCACGGTAGCTGTGGCGCCAATCCGAGTGACACCCAGGCTCATGACATGCAGCAAGTCGTCCAAGGTTCGGACGCCGCCAGCAGCCTTGATTTGTACCTTCTCACCAGCCTTCTCTCGCATCAGCCTGAGATGCCTCACCGTCGCGCCCTTGTAGTTATACGACCCGTCCACCTGCTTCACGAATCCGTACCCGGTCGACGTCTTGACAAATGCAACATCCAGGCTTGTGCAGATCTCACAAAGTCGCACAATGTGCTCGTCTTTTAGATAATCATTCTCGAAGATGACCTTTAGCAGGGCGCCTTCAGCCTTGACGGCATCGTTGATCCGCCGAATTTCCTCGGTCACGTACTCCCAATCGCCGCCGAGAACTTTACCAACATTGACAACCATATCAATCTCAGCACCGCCTGCTTTGACCGCCGCGATTGCCTCCGACACTTTAATCTCGGTGGTACTGTTCCCGTGCGGGAATCCGATAACGGGGCAGACGAGGACATCCGTCCCGGCCAATTCTTTGACCGCGAGAGGAATGGAGTATGGTTTAACGCATGCAGTAGCTACTTTATGCTCTCGGGCAATTTTTAGCCCTGCGAGGATATCGGCATCAGTCATCGTAGGATGGAGGAGAGAGTGGTCGATCATTTTCGCGAGTTGAGGAAGAGAAACGGTGATAGTGTTGGGGGCCATTTTGACTCGCAGGACGAAGAGATCACTGATTATTTGAAGCTAAATGACCTGCTGATTTCGATGAGTGTGATATGCGATGTATGGTCTTTGTGGCAGGTCGTTGTTATATACATGGAGGCCCATGTTCCGGTGGGTGCATCTACTGCTTTGGGTCAGCGACATAGTGTGGTTGGCCAATGAGCGCCACATCCGCTCCGAGAGTGGAACAGTAACCATAAACAGGAATTCATCCCGGCGTTGCTTCTATGGCCCTTTTATGACTTTTCTCTTCAAAGGACAAACACATGGCTGAAGATGCATCTTCCTTTGACAACACCGAGGAGTCGGACAGCTGATACAAAGTCGATCTGACGCAGTTCTCATATGACGGCTTTGCTGTCTCGGATTCAAGCTCCCAAGAACTCAAGAAGTGGAGACTCGATGCTATAGCATCGCTCGACAGGGTGTCATGTCTACTGCAGCCACAGACAACTTGCGGCAGGAGTCCCTATACAGTGCCCATACTGTCTCAAACTGGAACCGGTTCCGGGAAGATTCACTGAGACGTCAAATGTTGACCTATTGTTGTACTGCTCGCCTTTCGGACATCCACATCTCCTAGCTCGACGAAGCGTCCAAACATGAACATGTTTTCTGTCTGTGTCTTTCTCTCAAGAGATTCCGCGATCTCTCCGAAGACAGTTGTTGGGAGATGATTTCCTTTCTTTCACCTTATATTCACACCGCACTGCGTGAGTCTCCGCTTCTTGAGAGACTAACAAGGAGACTGTGACGTTCTACTGGCCAGTCACTATAGACAGACCCGCGTTCACTCTATACCAGAGCCCGGAAGCTTCTGTTATGTGCAAATTCTTCATGCTACGTGTGAATGCATGAGATTCTGCCTGAATATAAATTCCCCCTCATCTTCCCCTTTTCTTCTTTCTCTTCCATCATCCACAGCTACTCCATCCACAGCCTTGATAGGAAGCCTCCACTGCAAACACACAAGGTTCATCATGACTTCAAAGAAGTAAGTTTACCATCACCGGTCTACAAGTTATGAGTCGTCTCTGATAATCGGAAGATGGAAAGAAGAGTGGTGGTACGAATCGGATGATCGAGCCGATGAGCACAATAGAATCGAATATGGCTGGAGCGAAGACTGGGGCTACTGGATCAAGGTGATGGACGATCGTCTTAAAATGGCTGATGACTGGCATAGTCCGTACAACACACTCGCCGAACTAGACAGGTTCAGGGCATCCGTGCTGGACGGCGGTCGCGAGGGATGCTATCTGAGTGCTTACACGGGCCCTCGGGGTCGGGGAAAGAAAGTCGACTTTGAGGTCATGATGGATCTGTGGCACATATATCAGGTTGCCAACACCGAAATCCTCTCTGAGTTTCGCAACTTGTCGAAACGAGAGATCCAAGAGGTCAGCGAGACTGTCGAAGCCAAGAACGATGACGAATGGGTCAACCCCTGGGCGAAGAAATGCGTATGCGACGATTGCGAGGCATTTGATGCATTGGTTGCAACCGACAATACAAATGACGAGAGCGATGAAAATGACAAAGATGAAGACGACTAAATCCCAGTCAGCTGTCGGGACACGATGATCAGGACGAAGGATCAGGACGTAGGATCGGGGGAAGCGGTCTCTCGGTGATTGAGGAAGGTCTATGGGTTGTTCGTCCTTTCGGAAATCGACTCATGAATTGCTGGATGCATGTCGACTGTCCTTCTTCTGTCTTTGTCTGCACAGCGGTATTGTTCAATACTTCGCGAAACTCATCCTCAGCTGCCGGAGGAAGCCGGCTACGCAGTTATTCGAGAATCTGATCTACGTGAGCGATGATGACAGAAAAATCTGGCCATATCAATCCTTTGATAAAATTGAAGCTGTCCTACTCCTCCGGTTAATAGTAAATAGGCATCTCCAACTGTATACCCAACGGCATGATGGAATACATGCGGGGAACTTCTGCTCCTCCGCCTGACGTCAGCAGTGGTTGTGTCAGTTAACTACCTCAGTGCCAGATGACAATCTGTCCATTTCGCTTTTCGGGGCTTTCAATCTTCCAAACAAACTGAGAAAGTCTCAAGTAGTTGATAGTCAGTAAGATGGCTCATAAACCAGGAACGAATGATGGTTGGCACGGGGTCATCTCTAAAGATGGACCTTTTCCTCCCGTCGCCGGTCGCTACCATCTCTATATTGGTCTGTCGCTCCTTTTAACCAAGAAGTTTGACTAATGAGGCGACAGGTCTCTTCTGCCCGTTTGCTCACCGGCCCAACCTAGTGCGTCATGTCTGTGTCTTGACCGATATTATCTCTCTGTCCGTGGTCAGACCATACCCCAACATCAAAGGGGAGGGATTACGATTCCCAAAGACCAACGATGAATATCCCGGAGCAACAGTCGACCACCTCTACGGCAGTGAGTTTCTGCGCGATATTTACCTCAGAGCCGATAAAGACTACAAAGGACCGTACTCCGTCCCTGTGCTCTGGGACAAGGAGACGGAAACAATCGTGAGCAACGACTCTGCCGAGATGCTCCGCTGGCTACCCAATGCATTCGATCCCGTTCTGCCGGTAGTCCACAAAAGAGTACATCTATACCCCGTCGATCTGCGATCGCAGATTGATGAGATCACCGCCTGGATGCAACCAGATCTGAACGCTGGCGTTTACAAGGCCGGCGGCGCGGCCACTCAGGCAGACTACGAGAGGGCAGTTCCAGCCGTTTTTCGAGCGCTCAACCGGCTTGAGCAACTCATTCATGACCATGGTGGACCGTTCATTCTAGGTAAACACATCACTGAGGTCGATCTGAGAGCGTACACGACCATCATTCGGTTCGATCCCATCTACGTCCAGCACTGCAAGTGCAATCTGGGGACAATCCGACATAATTATCCGACCATCAACAACTGGTTGAAGCATCTGTACTATAACGTGGAAGGTTTTAGGGAATCGACCAATTTCAAGCATATCAAGGAAAGCTGTAAGTACTGTTTGAGGAGATACATTATTCTTCATCAGCTGACTTGAACAGATCCTAAGAACCAAGCGGACATCAATCCAAAGGGTATCGTTCCCATGGGGCCTATACCTGATATTGAGTCTGGTGTGGATCACACCTGGGGTTTGGTGAGAGTTGGGTCTATCTATGTGTAGCCTGCTGTTTGTTTGCACAGTAACACAAGGGTGAGACAGATCAAGATTGAGACTCTTTTCAACAAATACTCAATGACCCAACTTCCTATACTGAGAGACTCCTCATTAATGAGGCCTACTCTTAGACCTGAGTACCCTTGTCCTTTTCGCCGTAGGAGCAGCTCCTGTCAAGCCAGCTTATCTTCATAATATCACGCATACTAATAACCTCGGCGCTCTGCTTGCACGACTCTTGCTAACGTCCAAATAAGGCACCCCTGGGACCCCAGAGATGTACCAGGATAATCCCCGTCTGTAGGTTATCCAACAGGCGTGCAAAGACATAACTATGTACAAAGTATCCACCTCGGTGTGTATTCATCCATCTAGGCGGGATACCTAAGAAATAGAAATATCCGCACAAGAAAGGTAAATCTGCCCCGTCTGGAACGAATTCCACTTGAACGACAACAAAGTATGATTGGACACGTAGTCCGGAATCTTCACTTTCTTCGTCACAGTATAGCCACCCGCAATAGAAGTGTAACACGAGTTCAGCGGCGCATTATCCACCCCCTGACACTTGGGCCTCTCCGCCGCCTGGAACCCATTACAGGTAAACCAGTCATTGCGCCAGCAGGCCTGACCCTGCGCACAGTCCGGACTATACCCACACTCCTGCCCATTGACATCCGTGCAAGGCAAGAGGCCGGCTTCGAAGCAGTCCTCCGCGGCTTGCTTCTCCGCCAGAGTCGGCAGGTACGACGCGTCGAGCAGTTTGTCGACGATGCTCTGGTCCTGACAGATGCGGTAGCTGAACATGCCGCCGTGGTCGCCGTTGTGGTCGACGCACCACTGCACTTCGATCTCTTGGCCGGCGGCGTAGGTGGCGACTGGTTTGGTACCCCAGTTGTTGGTGGGCTGGTTGTAGTCGATGCTGTCGCGGGCGTTGTAGCCGCAGGGTCCGCTGCGACTGACGGGGGCGGAGTCGAGGTTTGGCCAGGACGAGACGGGTTCGAGGATGGCGCATTCGGGACAGGAGTCCACGCCGGCCTGGTTTGTTAGCTGGGTTTAGGACGAGGCAGTGGTCGCATACCTCGTTTCCTAGTCTGGTGCGGCTACTGGGGATATAGAGGTAACCATGTCCCGCGACGCAGGTCGTCAGGGTCAACACAGTAAGGGTGGTGAATGCCTTCATGTTCAAATGGTATTGCCTTCTTCAGACCTTCTGTTGTGAGCTTGCTGAATATGGAGCTGGTGAGGGACGATTTCTCGCCCCTTTTATGCATGACTGGTAGAGTGATCGGCACTGGTCTATGAATCATGCTATGTTGGTGTAGTATTCAACATGTACAGGGAGCGGGCATGGAGCCAAATGAGGTCTCTTACGTTGCCCGGTATGAAGTATCGGCAAGACATATCCCGCAAAGATCGGCACTGAATTCGTCTGAAACTTCACGATATCCGGGGAGAACGTCTCGAGTCCAGTCCACTTTTAAGCGACCTGCATCCAAAGTATATTGTTACTCGGCATCTCCGCGTGGAGCCTTGGTCTGGTGGCCGAGGCGCAGCTGATAGGGTGCAATATCCGGTAAATATCCGATCTGCCAGGTTCGACTTCTTTATTGGTGTAGAAATTTCGGCAGGTTTATTCAAGACACTGGGAAGGATATTCTTCGTGGTCACAGAGCGTCGATGTGATATCGCACACTCTCGCAGTTGATACTGCTCCTCCGCGCGAGTCCCAGGGCCAAGTCGCCCCATCGGCAGAACTTGACCTCCACCCATTGGAGACATGTCTGTGGGCGACACTTCTTCCGTCCATGTCGCACAAGAGCAAGGAACTCGGCGACCCATTGGTCATTCGGCTGACATCCATTACCGAGATCGATCTCGAGATGTCGGAGATTGGGTGCTGCAATCTTTTTATAGGTGGCATACGGCGTCCCACGCTCTTTGGGCGAAGCATTGTACAGAGTTACATGTAAATCGTTCAGACGAGGAAAGTCTGAAAAGTCGGGAATATCCTCTCCTTGGGGCGGAATAGGGCCAAGGGTGATCTTTTGCAGCCAGTCCTTGTGAATCGAAAGCAGTCGCTGGATGCTACGGGCGTCGTAGTGACTCTCGTATGGTCCATAGCAGAGTGCCAAGAGACTGATCTCCTGCAGTCGAGCGGGCCATCGAAGGAAACATTCCGTTACTTCAATCGATGTCTTGGGATCTTGCAGATCCAGGCTGGTCAGTGCGGACGTTCTTTGCTTGTTAACGGGAAGAAGCTGCGATAGGTCTTCTGTTGTCATAGAAGCACTGTCGTCGCGTGCAAAGCTCGTATATATACTGCCATCCCGGCACCAACCCCAACGGTAGGTGGACAATCTCCTCAAGCTTTGCACCTGACTCAAGATAGTGAACAGCAGATTCAAGGAGGGAGCAGCGCCGTATCCGACGAACTCGAGTTCTTCGAGCTTCATCCTTCCGATGCTTTGTAGCAGAGGGAGGTATGAAGTTTTAACGAGGTCCAACTGCATGGTAACGTGCCGAACACAAGGCAGAAGATCCATGATGTGAAGGATATTCTCGGAGTACGCATCATCGTCGACGGTGACATGCAAACACTGTGTATAATAGCGAAGATGGGGTCTCTTTTGCAACGTCGACAGCAGCTTTGACAACCTCCGTTTATCAGTCGCCCACCATTTAACAATCCGAGGATTGCGGTCTTTCAACAGGAGCGTCCGGTAGAGGAGGGTTTCTGCGATATCGCGCCATCGTCGGCAGACTCTGGCTATAGGACTCCATTGTGCGAGTTTGATCTCATGAGGGGCCCCCTCTGATTCCAGAAAGGAAAAGATCAACAAAAGGAGCTCGTCTGGGAGAGTAACAAAGTGATCTGTGCGAGCAGTCGCATAAGTCTCAGATAGGACATGAGGCGGAGGACTGATACGAATAATCCTCTGTACCGAGGGTACAAGCAATGTCTGGAGCGACATCCTATTTCACCTTCCCTTTGCAAACTTGATCTTATAGAGATGGCTACAGTGTCGACAGATACAACGTCCTACTCTCCTACGAGATGTAAAAAATGGAACACATAATGCTACCGGGTCATGAGATCAGCTACAAGAGGTACCAAGCACGGACAGCAGCTCCCCCTCTTTGTACGACCAGACTGGATTTGCCTCCAGCTTTAAAGTTGGTCGACGGATTCCAGATCCGGGCACATGACACATTGGTCCTCGCTCATGAAGCTCGAAAGTGCCAATCGTACTTGCTGGGAAGAGGAGTTTGTTACAAGATCTCGACTGACTTGATACTATGAAGGTGTCTATCTAGGATCTGCCATTACTTATGTTACTGTCCAGCAGCTTCGATCCTTGACTGTTCGTCATGAGCTTACCCCGCATTCTCAATAAGCTTGCCTGTTTCCTCCAATCAAATTCGTGGAAATGCGCCAATGCCGGAGTGGGCCTCAGGCAGCTGGATTCTGTTGTCGGCCAGCAGGAACATTGTTATTCCGAGCACATGACAACCAATGATTCGCCCGTGGTCATGTCATCTGACGTCATGAGCCTGAGGCATCGTGGCATCCCCACAACAGTCGATTGCCTGAGGTTGATCTCCCCTGACACTTGTACCACTTAAGAACCTGAGCATCTCCAGGGCTATCCTTGCTGCATTGCATTGTACTAACTGCATAGATTTTGGAACAGTGCGACTCATTACACAGCATGCCTGGACACTTTGGCCAGAAAATCCTCAAAACATTTGGCTTGGACGACCAACGCGGCTCACAGCCATTCCAGCCCCAGAACGACGCCCGTCTTCCAGGAAACCGATTGATCAATAACGATGAACGCCTTCTCTCGTCTGAGCCCTCCGGTACATACCCCCGTCTCGCCAGACTGTCCGACGGCTCTATCCTCTCCGCCTTCACCCGCTTCGCCGGCCAAACCCGCATCCTCACCGTTGCCAAAAGTACCGACGGTGGTCGCACATTCCACGACTTTGGCGAGGTGACACGCAGCCAGGGCGATTCCGATAATCTATTCCTCCTTGAGGTTGCACCTTCTGTCGTGCTCGGGGCGTTTCGCAACCACGATCTCGGTCCCAACGGGCCTACCCACTTCCGTATAACCGTGTGCCGGTCGACAGACGGCGGTCGCAGCTGGCAGTACGCTTCGCAAGCGGTTGAAAAGTCCCCTCCGAATGGAATCTGGGAGCCGTTTATGCGGCTCGGCCGTCAAGGGGAGGTGCAGCTGTTCTATTCTCAGGAGTACGCCCACGATAATCAGTGCACGATGCTGGTGCGATCGTTCGATCAAGGGTCGTCGTGGTCGCAGCCGGAATGTCTCGAGGGAATCAACGATCGGATCCGCGATGGCATGACTGGAATCGCGTCGACTGTCGACAATGGGCGCGAGGCACTGGTGATGGTCTTCGAGACGACGCGGTACGGCACGTTCAACCTCGAGGCATTGCTCTCGTATGATGACGGCCGGACCTGGGGATGGCGGCATGAAGTATATGTACCGCCTCGGGGCCACAATGCGGGAGCGCCGCAGATTGCATCATTTGCCGATGGCTCATTGGCGGTGATTTTCATGACGGACGAGGACGAGCGGGACGTGCAGTGGACGAAGAACGCGTGCATCAAAATGGTCTTTGCGGGGCCGCCGCAAGATGGGCGTATCTCCTGGACCCGGCCGACGGTGATTTGCCCCCATACGAGTCACTGGCCGGGTGTGTTGGCTCTTGATCATCATACACTGCTGGCGGCGTATGAGTGCGGAGGGCCAAAGGGCAAGACTGTTACATTGCAGTGATCTTGCATATACACACATACATCCTTGACTATAGACTTGGCTACAAGATATTGCATTAGACTTGGAAAGAGCATGTTAAGAGATATACTGCATTTTACCGAAGAAAATCAAGTCACCAGGTGTTGCTAGTATGACATAGGGAACAATTGAAACTCATGTCATATTCGGCGATATCGCCTTTGCATTCAAGTATTTGTCATTTCCGCCAGACGTAGAGATCGCCGTCTTCTCAGAGAAAATTGCGTACCCTTTGTTGATGTCTAATGCTTATGATTTCGAGCCAACTGGCAACGCCTCGGTTAGTCATCCTCGGAGACTTTTTTGGGCCGATTTTCCTCCGAGTCTCCGCCTGCTGATTAAGGCATCAATCTGGATGCTCCACTGTGGTACGTCCAAAATTCGATTTTTCTTCGGTAGAGGCAAGAATTACACTGGATTGATGCTTATTTTTGCCTTTCTAGGTAATTCTGCTGTTCGGTACTTGGCAATCGTTATCGTTGCCACATGTCTACCCAAGGACAGCTAGACGTCGCCGACCGATCGCCGCGATTTGCCTCGACTTGGGCCATTCGGCATCCAGCTTCAAGTACTGTTCCCCCGAAGAAAGTCTCCACTATTCGGCAAGATTGTAAATCAAGCCTGAAGAAGTGGAGCTATTCTTGGAATTGGTATGTTCTACTGATTTCTGTGCCTGTTTTGAAATGTATATAAATAGAGATCTCTGCACATTAACTGTTTCGTACTGTCCATCAATACTATCCACAATCACTACCACTACAAAATGACTGTCGCCGATATCGACGTGCCTCCTGCTGAGGGCATCCCCTACTTCACTCCAGCCCAAAACCCTCCTGCTGGCACAGCAGCTAACCCCCAGACCAATGGCCAGAAGATCCCCAAGCTCTTCACGCCGTTGACCATCCGTGGCGTCACCTTCCAGAACCGCCTTGGTGTAAGTCCTTTTTGCCCTTGGTCATATCGACGAAAGCTAATTCCCTTCAGCTGGCACCCCTCTGCCAATACTCTGCCCAAGATGGCCACATGACCGACTACCACATCGCCCATCTGGGTGGGATCGCGCAACGCGGTCCGGGCCTGATGATGATCGAGGCGACCGCCGTCCAGCCCGAAGGCCGCATCACCCCTCAGGATGTCGGTCTGTGGAAGGACTCCCAGATCGCCCCCATGCGCCGGGTCATCGACTTCGTACATAGCCAGGGCCAGAAGATTGGCGTGCAGCTCGCCCACGCCGGCCGGAAAGCCACCACCGTTGCTCCCTGGATCTCGTTCTCTGCCATCGCAACGGAGAAGGTCGGCGGATGGCCGGATCGCGTCAAGGGGCCCGGCGATATCCCCTTCGCGGAGCCCTTCGCCAAGCCCAAGGCCATGACCTTGGAGGAGATCGAGCAGTTCAAGAAGGACTGGGTGGCGGCCACAAAGCGCGCCATTGCTGCCGGTGCGGACTTTGTCGAGATTCACAATGCGCACGGATACCTGCTTTCGTCGTTCCTGTCGCCTGCCGCCAACAACCGCACGGATCAGTACGGCGGGTCGTTCGAGAACCGCATCCGGCTGTCTCTCGAGATTGCGCAGTTGACCCGCGAGGCCGTCGGCCCTAACGTCCCTGTTTTCCTGCGCATTTCCGCCTCGGACTGGTGCGAGGAGACCCTGCCGGAGCAGAGCTGGAAGTCGGAGGATACCGTGCGGTTCGCGCAGGAGCTGGTCAAGCAGGGCGCCGTCGACCTGATTGATATCAGCAGCGGTGGTGTTCTCGCGCAGCAGAAGATCAAGTCGGGCCCTGCCTTCCAGGTGCCCTTTGCCGTCGCCGTGAAGAAGGCCGTCGGCGATAAGTTGCTGGTTGCCGCCGTGGGCGCCATCACCAACGGCAAGCAGGCCAACCAGATTCTCGAGGAGCAGGATATCGATGTTGCGCTGGTTGGTCGTGGATTCCAGAAGGACCCCGGTCTGGCCTGGACCTTCGCTCAGCATCTCGGTGTGGAAATCTCCATGGCTAACCAGATCCGCTGGGGTTTCACCAGGCGTGGAGGAACTCCATACATTGATCCTTCGGTGTACAAGCAATCTATTTTCGATGTATAGAGTATAGATATGGATATAGATTAGATATGATACCTATAGACGATCAATTGATCCTTGCATACTCATTCCCTGCATATTTGAAAGGACGGCATCCACGGTATCAGATCCTTACAGTTTTTTCCGTCGTCCATTCTATTCCAATTAGTCAATGCATCAAGACCAAGAATCTGGTCGAATTTCTCCGTCGTTCGTATCAGATCAATATAAAAAGCGGGGGATGGCGTGACCCCGCGCCTGATGTCGATCTTTCGGCAAATTCGCTGTGTATAGGACGCTCAGCGACAATCAAGGTTCGGACTCGGGATAATGATGAGCGATGTGTACCTGCTATATCAGATGAGGGTCATGCTGTGTATGTTATCGTTAATATCAACCCATTGTAGCTAACCAGGATGTATCTTGCAAATATCCTTCCCTTTGTCCTTCTGCCGTTAGCGGCCATTGCAGATGTCACTACCAGACAGTCTCATCGCCGAACATGTATTATCAAGCCAGGAGGCTCCGGATCAATTGATGATACGCCTGCTATCCTCAAGGCCTTCCATGAATGTGGAAAAGGGGGAAGGGTTGTCTTCCAGAATACCACATACCATGTCAACAGCGTGATGAACACAAGCGAACTGCACAATTGTGACATTGACCTTTATGGCACACTTTTGGTATACAACCCTTGCCTTCATTCTTGTAGCCAACTGACAAATGCAGTGGGGAACCAACATCTCGTACTGGCTCTCACACTCATTGGACGTGGGCTATCAGAACCAGTCCACTGCATGGGTGATAGGAGGGAAGAATATTCGTTTCGACGGTCACGGATACGGCACATTGAACGGCAACGGACAGGTGTGGTATGACTATGTCAAGAGTGTGTCGAATTATCCTCGCAGGCCGCACGCCCTCACCGTCGCGCGGGCATCGAACTCGGTCTTTCAGGGGCTGAGATTCCTGCAAAGTCAGATGTGGTAAGTAGCTATTCCCTGCGGGAGGTCAATAGCTAAGAGTCAGGACTTTATCTGTGATTCACTCGAATCATATCCTCTTCGACTCGATCTATGTGAACAGCACGACCACTAACGGCAACTCGGCTCGTACGTAGCATAATGAAGTAAATGACGTTGAAGCTAACTGAAAAGACAATACCGACGGAGCCGACACTATCTACAGTTCACACATCACCTTCAACAACTGGACGGTCGTCAACGGCGACGACAGCATCAGCACCAAGGCCAATTCCACCGACATTCTCATCACCAACTCGGTCTTCTACCGGGGTCTTGGCATCGCCATAGGCAGTATCGGCCAGTACAAGGACGTCTTTGAGACTATCGAGCGTGTCCGAGCCGAGAACATCACGTATTACGGCACGCTGCACAGTCTGTACTTCAAGACCTGGACGGGCGAGCAGGTCAATTACCCGCCCAACGGTGGAGGCGGCGGCCTTGGCTGTAATCACCCTTTGCCTTCCCCCCTTTCCTGAATGTTCGGGCCTCCCTTCTGACGAATGCGTCACAATAGATGCCTCAGATATATCCGCCTCGAATCTCTACGCCTACAATCTGCGCGGGGCGCCCTTCACCATCTCCCAGTGTACGACGTTTGCACGGGCGCCGAGCAACTGCACCTCGTCCAAATTTCAGATCTGGGATTTGCGCATCGAAGATGTCACCGGATCCTCCAAGACGGACGTGGTGGCCAGCTTCCAGTGTAGTGCCGTCAAGCCGTGTACGGACATCCAGATTCGGAATGTGAACTTGCAGCTGTCGAATGGGACGATGGCGGATGAATATCTGTGTGGCAATGTCGAGGGCACTCGGGGGTTTAACTGCACAGGGAAGGCGTGTGAGAAACCCAGTTCTACAGGAGGGTGTTAGCTTTATTGTGTGGTAGATAGCTTCAGGTAAACGGCCAAGGAAGCTTGGCCAGTCCGACAGTCGTTGTATCCCTCTGAGTACAAGTACACCTTTCGAAGAAGGCCGGTAAGCCGTAAGATGAATAGTCACCAGGCGCCTTGGCTCTGCAGAAGATTGCGTAGTCACTACTTTATCAACTTGCCGCGCAGTCTGGACAAATAACTGCATATGAGGGGAGATATTGATCGACTCGCCGCAGTTAATATTGTCCTCCAATCAGTTATCCACGCACCACGAGACTCCTATACCAAGGTCCTTTAGTTTCTGTGACATATTGCGACTCGCTTACTGATGCGTATGACTCGTATAACTATATTTGATTGAGCACGAGTCAATTAATCCGGGTTGTACTGCAATTAAAGGTGAAACTGACACATCGGTGGAAACACATCGTTTTGACCCAGTACAGATTGGGCATGATTCGGCTTCTATCCACTCATTATTCCGCCAGTACCCCGGTTCTTGGTCTGTCAGGCCCTCCCACTGCGCCACAATTACGACGCAACATGCCTAGTCTGACTGGCAGCCCCATATCGTCTCTCGGCATCGACATACAGTCTCCGGATCAAGTGATCAGGCATTCTTCCGACGGAGAGGACATAAAACAGATACGATGCCGTCTAGTCCGTAAGAGAACTTAGAATCTCCATCAATCACGTCGATTCGATTCTCCCATAGACAAAGGTCAGTCAGCATGTCGATCGAACTGAATCCAGCTGCCAAGAAGGGATGGAGTCGTGGCGGAAATGGGCCGGTGCTTCATATATCTTGGCGTGCCGATCAACTACCGGAGATGAAAATACCGGTGGGTGAGTACGCAGGTCCTGTGTCATACTCGGGTAAACTCGACCAGAAATGTCAGCTTGCGAGTCATGGATCGGCAATTCTCCGGTCGATTGTAGACGTGACCGACGAGCCCAGTTTCACGTTGATTCCTCAACATGCCAGACCTGGCGTGGCAACACTCCGAGTGAAACCTGCCAAGGGGAGAGCATGTCAGTCCGCTGATGAGCCTGTAGGTCTCCTGAAAATGGAGAGACGTTGAGATTCGTAGGAAAGATATAAAGCAGCGCATGACCAGTGGACTGCAACTGCTATCATCAACCAAGTCTCTTCCCATCTGCTCTGGTAGCATCGATCTTCTTCTCTCAGTTCTGCGAACTATACTCTGCTTATCCCATCCCTTACACATCACCATGTATCAAAAGAGCCTTCTCTTCTCTCTGCTGGCCACCAGCGCCCTGGCCCAGTTCCCCATTCCCAAGTCCCAAGGCAGCGTCACCTTTGACGAGCCCTACGAGGTCGCCGCCGGCAAGACCTACGACGGTGGTTACAAGACCTACGGCCGTGGCGTTTCCTGCAGCGGCCAGAGCGAGGGGGGCCAGGACGACGCCGTCTTCCTCATCCAGGAGGGCGGTACCCTGAAGAACGCCATCATTGGCTCCGACCAGATCGAGGGTGTCTACTGCCTCGGAGCCTGCACAATCGAGAACGTCTGGTGGGAGGCCGTCTGCGAGGGTAAGCATAATCTCACACAATTCACCCCATCACACACTAACGCAACGCAGACGCCCTTTCGCTCAAGGGCGGCAGCGGCCCCTACAACATCATCGGCGGCGGTGCCCAAGGCGCCGACGACAAGGTCATCCAGCACAACTCCGGCGGCCAGGTCAACATCGACGGCTTCACCGTCTATGACTTTGGCAAGCTCTACCGGTCCTGCGGCAACTGCGACGAGCAGCATGCTCGCACCGTGACCATCAAGAACGTGGTCGCGAACTCGGGCAAGACCCTGGTCGGTATCAACAGCAACCTAGGCGACACTGCGTCCATCGACAGCAGCACCTGCGCCACCGACGTCAAGAAGATCTGTGTGGAGTATAAGGGTAACGATACCGGTGATGAGCCTGAGGAGGTCAGCGAGGGCCCTAGTGATGCTTGCCAGTACTCTGAGCCTCTTTCCTCTTGCTAGATGATAAGTGTTGGTCGTGTCGCTTGTTTCTAGCCTTCGTGGCTTGATGTCGCTCCCTTCTGTATAGTAAAACTTGGATTCAATAGTATTTTATTTGTACTGGAAGTGCCTCATAGAGGGAATTGTAGAAGAAGATAGATATAATTGAAATACTAAAACAATACATCCATCCATATTTGCAAATCATCATCATAAACACTAAATACGTGTACAAACAGACCGACTCAAACGCTAACAGCGAGCGGATCAACCTTGTGATCGCTTCTTCCCTCCACCAAGCCCGTCTCGGCAGTCGCAAACTCCCTGGTGCGGACCTTGCGCTCAAACAGGATATCCAACTCAGCGTAAGACCGACCCTTGGGTTCGGGGATGCGGAAGAACGCCCAGACCAAACAGCAGGTGCAGAGCGAGCCCCAGAAGAACCCCGACTTGCCTCGCCAGTTCCATGCATCCACGTTGAGCATGTACGGGATGATGATCCCCGAGACCAGATTGATCACGTTGTAGAGGTTTCGAGCTAGCACCACGGTCTTGGTACGGAGTCTGGTGGAGGGGATTTCGGAGACGAGGGAGAAGCAGACGGGACCGATGGTTGAATCATAGATGAAGGTGTAGACGAGGAGCATGGACCCGGTGGCCCAGGAGAGGGCGGGGGTGGCGTGAGGGATGGAGATGAAGCCGATGACAAAGAGGACGATGGCGAGCAGAGCCAGTCCGCCGACATATAACGTGCGACGACCGAAGTACGTCATCAACACCCAGGAGAGAAAGGTGCCCACCACACCGATGGCGTACTGGACGAGCGACATGGTGAAGGATTGGGAGACGGCGAGGCCAGCCCGGCGGTAGAAGAAGGTCGAGTAGCCCATGAGCCCGCCGCCGCAAAGGCTCTGCGCGGCCCAGACGAGACACGAGATCTCCGTGCGGCGCAGGTCGCATCCGCGGAAGCAGTCCACGTAGGATGTGCCTGTCTCGACCTGTTTCTCCAGCGCGTTGGTGTAGACGATCATCGACGCGGTCTCCTCGGCGTTGAAGTCCGGATGTCCAGCTATGGCCAGCCGGTTGAGCGCTTTGACGGCATCGTCTCGGCGGTCCCTGCGGATGAGCCACCAGGGACTCTCCGGGGCAAGGAAGACGCCGATGAAGATGGGGACGGGCCAGACCCATTGAATGGCGAAGGGGATGCGGTAGGCCCACTCGTCCGTGCGCTCCTCGAGCCCCTTCAGGACACCGGAGGCAATCAGTTGACCTAGGACCCAGCACAGGTTCACGTAGGTGGTGAGATAGCCTCGAATGGCGACGGGACATACTTCCGATGCATAGGTGACGGTGAGGGTCTGGTACACGCCGAGGGGAATACCCATGAGCAGCTCGCCGGCTACAAGGGTCTGTATGTTGGGCGCAAAGAACAAAATAAAAACGAACCCGACGGTCGCGGCCAGGCAAGTCATGAGGGTCCGCCGGTACCCGAAGCGTTCCGAGACGATGCCGTTGATGAACAGGCCGATAATCTGGCCGCAGCTCATCGCGTTGGTCAAGGCCGCTTGCCACTTAGCATCGAGACCGTAGTTTCCGTCCGACATGATATGGCCGTACTTCTGGTTGAATTGGGGGTAGGCGAAGAAAGAACCGATCAGGACGACATCGTAGCCCTCCATGATGATGGCACACGACAGAAGAATAGACCAACCCACGGCCTTGGGGTAGATCTTCAGTGCCTGCCACAGTGTCATGCTGTGTTCCTTGTCGAGGGCCGCCTGGGCCTCACTGCTGGCGACGAGGCCCTGGGGGCTCGCAGGCTGGGGATGGGACATGCGTGAGCCAGTTTCCTCCTCCACATGTTCGATCCCGGCTGACTTCTCGACCTCCATGGTTTATGATGAGTCAATAACGAGTATCTGTGTTGGAATTGCCAGGCAAGGCCAGGCCTGTCGACAGAAAACAAGGGAAGGGCAGCTGGCCGCAGGAATGTGCGGCTTTTATATAGGACGAGCGCCTTGGTTCGTATTGCACAGTCCAAGGGGGGCAACAATTCAAAGTAATTCTTCTAGAAGCTGGGCCCGTTCGCAAGCCTTAAAAGTCAGACCATTCCGGTCCGATGGCGGTCATTGGCTCTTGACACAAAGTCCCGAGCTTAGTTGACGGTTTAAGGAGTGTGGCACACTTGCAGCAAGCTGGTAAGGGACGATGGCAATGGGATGATGAGATGTGGGGTAGATAGTAACTTCTGGTCGGCTTCCCCGGATTGTCGCGGACCCTCGATATCCCCAGATTTCTATCGATCCGTGACCAGACCACAAGACGAGTCAGACCATAAGACGACCGGACGAGTCTGAGGGACTGAGGAGACCCGAGCGGCAGCTTAACAAGACTTTTACTCTTGAGTTCCCCTGAAATTCGCCCCCGTTGAAGGCCTGGAATTGCAGCCAAATTTTCACACCGGGACGAAAATTGGTCGGGAGACGGGAAATGAGAGTGTTATTGGTAGAATGTCGGGCCGACTCTTGGTTTCGCATTTGGGCGCTAATGCACCTAACCTGGAATGGTTTAAAGCGTACTTAGGCTTTGCGCTACTTATGTGAGGGGTAATCCCTATATCCAATGAAAGAGTGCTGCCCCGCTCTGCACACTCGCCTTGGACGAATCAATCACTCGGCATATATTACACTTGCACCAATAGGAACGCGTAGCTGGGAGCAGAAGTGGGGATGGGGGTTACGCGTCTCAGATCATGTTGTGCTCGGGCTGATCATGAGGAATGCTTCTTGCCCTGTGTGCTGACTCGCGGGGTGGATAGAACGACAAGGCGACATGACCTGTTGGCTGGCACAGTCACACAAATGCAACGGGGATACCAACTCGGTCCGACATGGAATCAATCAGACTGGTTGGGGATGGGATGACAACTGGCAAGAGGGTCGATCAAGATGGCTGATCACATAACTCCATGGGTTATATATTTTGGGTCATCTCAATGTTATGCATATCCTCCGGCCAGCCTCTGCAATCAACATCTTAGATAGTGACTCTTATCAAGACTTGTAACTATGTCACCCGATGAAAAATGGTGGAAGAATGCCATCATCTACCAGGTCTACCCAGCCAGTTTCAAAGACTCGAACAATGACGGGATCGGCGATATCCCGGGTATCATATCGCAACTCGATCATATCGCTAGCCTAGGGGTAGATGTTGTCTGGCTCTGTCCCATGTACGACAGTCCGCAACATGATATGGGCTATGATGTCTCCGATTACGAGAAGGTGTATCCTCCTTATGGAACGGTTGAGGACATGGAGACCTTGATCGATGCTTGTCACCGTCGTGGACTACGCATCATCCTAGACTTGGTGGTCAACCATACATCGCACGAGCATAGATGGTTCAAAGAATCCCGATCCTCGAAAGACAGTCCCAAGCGAGACTGGTATATCTGGAGACCGGCCAAGTACGATGCCAATGGCGATCGGAAACCCCCAAATAATTGGCGCAGTGTGTTCGGAGGCAGTGCTTGGGAATGGGACCAGACAACACAGGAGTACTATCTGCATTTGTTCCTTGCCGAACAGCCTGATCTCAACTGGGAGAACCCTGAAGTACGACAGGCCGTCTACGCCTCAGCCATGGAATTCTGGCTCAAAAAAGGCGTCGATGGGTTCAGGGTCGATACAGTGAACATGTACAGCAAGGATCCGTCATATCCCGATGCCCCCATCGTCAACCCCAAATCAGACACCCAGGTTGCCTTCTCCTTATTCTGCAACGGACCGCGCATTCACGAGTATCTGCGCGAGATGAACGAAGTGCTGGCCAAGTATGACGCCATGACTGTCGGCGAGCTGCCAGAGACACATACGCTCGAGGGAGTGCTGCGGTATGTATCCGCCGCCGAGAAGCAGCTCAACATGGTTTTCTCGTTTGACGTCGTAGACCTCGGTTTGGGCAAAGATTACAAGTTCCTGACCACACCGCGCGGGTGGACCTTGGCCGACCTCAAGGCAGCGATCAAGCGCACCCAGGACATCCTCAAGGGAACCGATGGCTGGACCACGGTTTTCATCGAGAATCACGACCAGGGCCGCTCTGTCTCTCGCTTTGGCTCAGACAGAACGCCTGAGCTCCGCGAATCGTCTGCAAAGATGCTTGCCATGTTCCAGTGCACACTGTCCGGCACACAGTTCATCTATCAAGGGCAGGAAATCGGCATGGTCAATGCCCCGGAAGAATGGCCTATCGAGGAGTACAAGGACGTCGACAGTACCAAGTACTATTACATGGTGCGCGAAATGACGAACAACGACCCCGTACAGATGAAGACGGCCATGAAGGCTCTACAGCACCTGGCTCGAGACCACGCCCGACTTCCGATGCAGTGGAGCGCAGCAGCCAATGCGGGGTTCTCTCATCCGTCCTCAAAGAAGCCGTGGATGCGTCCCCATGACAACCACAAGGAGGTCAACGTGCAGGTGCAGCAAGATGACCCGCCTTCCGTCCTGTCATTCTGGAAGCAGATGATTCAGCTGCGGAAAGAGTACTCTGATTTCTTCGTGTTCGGGATCTTCGAGCTCTTGGACGAGGGCAACCAGAGAATCTTCAGTTATCTCAAGACTTCCAAAGAGCAGTGTATGCTGGTCGTGTTGAACTTTTCCGAAGAGCTGCAACCATTCCGGAATCCCATGGGGCTCCAGAACCGGAATTTAAGGCTGTTGGTTAGCAACATTGGCAAGACTGTAAGCGAGGAGTGGGAGTTGCAGCCATATGAGGGGCGGATATTTGCAGTTGAGGCTATACCTAATTGAACGGACACCTATCCTAATTAGTACTGGCGTTAATTCCATAACCTTTTGACTAAAATCAATTCGTTCTTCTCTCTGCAAAATAATAGCCTAGGCATATACCCAAAGTAGTATAGCCGCAGTTCCCCAGCATGTGGGGGTTGGTGGTTATTATTAATAATATTTAATGGCCAATATTCTCGGCACTTTCACCCTGAAACTCGACGGAGGGTCCACTGGGCGTCTTGGTCTTCTTATGTGTAGACGCTGGATTTGGATAACTGATAAGCATGAGACAGTGAGACAAGCTCTATGATTTAGGCTTGTCTAGTTGCGAAGATGGATACCACTCGGTTGAAGAAACCCCAGGTTTCCCGAGCCTGCGATCCATGTAGACGACGGAAAGTCCGCTGCAATGGCCAACACCGGTGTCAGCAATGCGAGCATCTGGACTTGCTCTGTACGTATAGCGACAATCAACGTGCGCGATCGCGGAAGAATGCTCTCCGTCGAGGAACCGTGATTTCCGAGTACAAAATCCCCTTCGCGCGGGAACTCAAGACTGAACACATTTCGACGTCGGTACTTGTCCCACCCTCGTCTCTCCCAGATCTGAAGTCGGTGACATTATCGACGTCATATCTGCATAGTCTCATCCCGAAATACATGGCCTATGTGTATCCTTTCAACCCGATCATGACGGACGAGGAGATCCGCCAGTCCATTGGCAAGATGGCCACAGATAGAGACCATGCGGCCTTTGTCTACGCCTTTACCGGAGTCACAATTGACCTGACGCAGTCGAATGCAGCAACGTCTCATGTGTCGGAGCAGATCAACGAGCTCGCCGGCCGAGCGATCCAGCTCCGGACTCCCTTGCTCCCGGGTTTCCGACCGTCTATCCTTCGGGCTGTCACAAGCGTGTACATCCAGATGTGCTACATGAGCCTGGGGCAGTATGACCTGGGCTTCTTCTACCTGCGAGAAGCGATTAGCATGGTGCACCTCCTTCGGATTGAAGACAAAGCCGTCATGGCCAGTCTTGACCTGACCGAACGCTCCCGGCGACAGCGCCTTTATTGGTTGTGCTTCATCCATGAACGATTCATGTCCATCTTCCACTTTTCGCCCGCGACGTTGTCTCCATACGCGCAATTTCCCGAGGACGATGTCAGCCTCGACCCCAGTATCTCCCAGGGCTGGATCCAGGTGATCAAAACCTTCCTTCTGCTAGAGCCGACATTTATCAGCCTCTGGATCGGCGATCGGAGCCAGGTGACGGTTGCATGGGTCGAGCAAAAACATCGGGAGCTCGACGACGAGCTATGGGAACTCGAGGTCTCGATGCTGTCGGATCTGCAGCAGGCCGACCTGGTCGTGACACGACAGTGGATGCGGACTCTCCTCTGGCAGATGGCTATGTCAAACTGCCTGCTGTCATCTCATGCTTCCTGTCCATCGCTGTCGCTCGAAATGCCGCTCCGACTATCCAGCCAACTACGCCAGTTCCTCACCAAGATCTCGCAGAATACGATTCAGATCCACGGGTCGTCGATCTTGAGCAAGTTGTTGGAGATTATCAATACGATTGCGGATGTGGTTCTTCATGGGCCACAGGTGACGCTGGAGGAGACTACCAGTCGCATTGACGATATCTTGTTTCTGAAGGACGTCATCTTCTCATTCCGGAATTTACAACAGGTCTCCAAGAAGATTCTGATTGAGAAATTGCATCTGATTCAAGAGCGGTTTGCGCATATCGAAGTGGCGTCGCAGCTAGTTTGTGGCCAGGGGGCATAATGAATGCATATTTCCAGCTTGCATGATGGTATACCCTTTTATTATGGTGTTGTCTGCGTCATGATTTGTTTACGACCAAGGACAGTGTTGAGCAACCGGTGTTGGATGTACCTTATGAAGCTTGTGGTACCGCTATTGCGACATGAGCGTGCCATGGAACAGAACAGTCCCTGTCACGTCAACTACAACACACAACGTCCTTCAACTCTCCTCACATACGGAAATTTCTCATATCAACATGGCCATCTCACACTCGCCAGAGAGCGCTGTTACTCAGAACAACAACACAGGAAATCCACCTTCTATCACAAACCTCCAAAACCACATCACGTCTCCCACCCTGTGGTACCGACTGCACGTCCTACTATACGACCTGCAGCACTTCAACCAGCGACCAGACTCCCGCGAGCGTCTCGAGACCGTGACCGATCTCTCCTACATTGGATCACCATACTTTAACGACGACGAAACCACCGCTATCAAAAACACCGTTGTCCATGGCAAGACACTTGCCCAAATCATCGAGCAAGAGCTCCAGGCGCGGCTCGAACGACGCAACAAGAAGCGGTTCGATAGCGGGGACTTTCGAGTTGGCGTCCACGCTTGGTACGAATCTGAAACAACTGAATAAGGACAAGCGCTTCGCTTTGTTGATTAACTCTCGGGGACTGGACCTTGGCGACGAGAAATGGGAAGGACTGGCGGCAAAGTCATTTGCGCCCAAGAACAAGAGGAAGAAATAAGGAAGTGGAGAATGGGGGTTTATGAGAGATGATGAGGATACCAGTATCAGGCACATTTGGCGTCCGACTGTATTTACTTCACTAGAAGTCTCTTGTTTGCTAGATCATTCCTCAAGATGGTATTCTTCTGGTGTTGAAAGACCGACCTCCTTTTCAGTGGTTGATGATCTTCTACTATGTATTTGGTGAAGGTATAGTTCCATAATAAGGTACTCCGCTGTCTTACCAGAAGAGGACTGTGTGCTAGGATACCTTATATTGAGGCGACTGGATTTCCTATGAATTCAGACAAATATTTCAAGCTATCCCTCACATGTTCAGCGAAACACAGTGAAACTTGTACCCTTAACCATAGCCAAGCAAGATCGATGATTTCTCCAGTAATTCCCATCACCATTTGATCTTATTCTGGCAACTGTGACTATGTTAATCAATTCCACTGCCATCATTTTCACTTTCCAAAACAGAGCAAAGTAAATCAATGGCCCTGCATGCTTAATAACCTTCCTGTTACTTTCACTGATTTATACTTGTAGACTTGTTGGATTGGAATTATTAGATCATAATTTGCTTGTTACCTGACGGTGATAATCGATTGGTAAGGTACTGTAATATGGATGTACAATACCGTACTCTACCTTATTAATAATAGAACGTGTCGGCTCCAGAACCCTGTCTTAACTCCGGACTCCGGATCCACTCAGCCACAGCATCAGCAAAATGCTTTAAGACTGTCATCCCCGCTCGGTATCTTTTCCGTTGCGCTTCTCAACTCAACGCTTACGCTTCGATTATCTACACAGTAAGCTAATCATGCCGACTATTTCCTCCCGGTCCGTGTCATCGCGTGGAGCTCTCCTGTCCGGCGATAACGAGAAGCCCGATGATGATTGGTCCGGGTTGACTGACCCTGTTGAACGGCGGAGGAGACAGAATCGCATCAATCAGAGGGCTTATCGTAAGTCAAGTCATCCCTTCTCATCTAAAGGTCGGCGTTAGACTAACGCGACACAGGAAGGCGAAAGCAAGCTCAGCGACGAGTGCAAACAAGTCATTCCACCTCGGACTATTCCCTCTCCATCACCCAGACACCGCCCTCCTCAACCGCAACCTCCATTTCGAGCACAAGCCCAAATAATGAAACCTCGCTAGTCACCAACACAAACTCCACTCCATGTCTCAACTCCAGTCAAGTCCGCCAATACCTCGACATATTCGTCCGCACCGCCTACGAGAGCTACATCCTCGGTTCCCCAACCTCCGACCACCTCCTAACCCTCAGCAAAGTCAACGTCTTCCGCGCCTTCGCCAGCATCATGTCCCTACTAGGAATGTCTCACACCGAGGACTGGATGCACGACGACGCTCTCTCCCCCTTTTCCACCATGGGCCCAGGCTACATCGACGAGCAGAAACTCCCGCCTAGTCTCCGACCGACCCGCCTGCAGAAGACGGTCCCGCATCACCCGTGGCTGGATTTCTTCCCCATCCCGAAAATTCGAGATAACCTGCTCACGACGGGGGAGGACAACTTTGATGACTGCCAGCTGTGCGTTGATATAATGGGGTTCTGGGACTCGGGGATGGACGCCTGCTGTCTGCTGGTGTGGGGGGACCCCACAGATCCGAAAAACTGGGAGGTCACGGAGAAGTTTCTGCAGAAGTGGCCGTGGGTGGTCCGGGGGTGTCCTGACTTACTAGAGTCGACGAATAACTGGCGGCGCAAACGGGGGGAGAAGCTGATCTTTCGATATCTGTAACATTTAGTGTTTTGTCACTGTCACTAAAACTAGTAATGAACTGTATGATCTATGATGTCAGTGTCTTCACATAGTCATTGAGTCTATTGCTGCTGCTGACCAAGCAGTGAGCTCATCAGGGCAGAATGGAAGATCTCCGACACCAACAGAAGACACTAATGCATCCTGCTTACGCGCTAGTTGCACCTTAATTCCGAGGGCCAATCAAATGGTGGGAATAGAACGGAGGTTTCATCGCGGATTTTTCAGTTTGTATTACAATACCGTACTGAATTGTATTCCCCTCAAACCCTAAGTATCTCTCGAGGATTCTCTCCAGAATCGGAATGTACAATGAGCGAATTGAACAGTATGAATGGTGTTGAGACAGGGGATATACGACAGAACATCTTAGAGAAATTGATCTCTGATAATGAGGATCATCCATGATACCGATGGTTGTTGCGATGGTTTGAAGGTGGCTATGTCAATGGCTTGACAAACATATATATCTTCAGCAGAGTATTCCTCCGAGGTAGTAGCCGGTGTTTTAACTATTGAGTGCACCATGTAATAGGCACAGTGAATGAACAACTGATCCTGAATTGTTTATTCAATCGGTGACATTGCAGCGGCCAGTACATATTATACTGTATATCTCGACTAGCTGCATATATTCCCAATTGGTCTATGGACCTCGATCGAATAATCATACATGATTCAAGGAGCGCAATTTCCTGCTGGGATTGAAATCAGATACGTAAATCAACGTAAAAATAGGTTCAAGACATTGTTATGATAAGCATGCAGTAGTGCGTATGTAGCATGTATCCTATAGGCTCTACCTTGCCCATAGGATTTTCTGTTTCATATCACATCACACCTGGATCCTTGGCGCTGCGCAAGCCGTCCATCATAAGGCTGTGGTATTATTTGCACAGGTGCATGGCCATTCTAACAGATGAATAGTTGAGGGATTTCTAGGATATCCTGGAACCACTGAGTAACTGTTGTACCTAGTCGAGGTTTTACTCAGACCAAGCAGGATCTCTATTAGAAGATGCCGGTAACATTGCAGTAAGGGTAGACCTTGTTCTATATGACTGGCGACATCTATTTGACAACGCAGTGAATGGAGACATTAGAGAGCAGAGACACCCGTCTAGATACTGATGCATGTGTTGTCAAAATTATCTGTAGTATCCTACTAGCAAAGGTGTTAACCATATCACCACTCACCCAAAAGCATCTAGACAATCATTTTCTAGCATAGTAGATATTTGATTGCTTGATATGGGTGCCACTGCTTTTGTGAGGGCTGCACATAAGAGTGGCCTGAGCACTCTGGGCACTCCATTGAGCACTCACTATGCACTCCCTGAACATACACTAACCTGCTCTGGTGCCCACATTCCACTAATAGTTCAGTCACTCCAGAGTCACGGTGAAGTACATCATATATGCCCCTAGTTCCGGATGATCCATGAAGTCTTGATCAGGTTGTTCCCAAGTTTCCATCCGAAATATCATGCCGGTCTCTTTCTGAACCACATCCCAAAGCAACTTCCAACTTGCCAGATCGTGATGGAAAGACTTGGTCGTGTATTCCTCCGGCAAGGGCGGCGTCTTTCGGTTGACATACGCGGCATTCCGCCCCACGATCATTGACCCTGGTTTGGGGGTAAGCATCTGAAGCGCATGCTTGGCAATCGTGATCTGCTGGTTCCAGCTGAAGATGTGGAAGAAGAGCGATGCAAAGATAATATCGATTTTCCCAGTGAGCTCCACGACCGCGTCAGAATTACTGTCAAGTAGGTTCGATGCGAAAAATTGGGATTTCAGGCTTGAGCGATCTCTAAATAGGTCGAATCCTAGGTTGATGAAATCAAGGCGAAGATCTACACCGTACAGGTTCTCAGAGGGTGCACCGTGATATACCTATGCCCCCGAGCCCACGTCTTTAGCCCTGATATAATACGCAAAGAGGGGAGCTGAATGGGTATCTTACTAGTTGACGAAGCTCTTGTCCAAAGGCGCAGCCCATATCGAGCAACTTCTCGCCCTCCTTAACCCGCTCCACAATGGCGTCGAAGCAGGGTAGCGTGGAAATTGCTGGTTCCAGGAACATGAACTTCGCTACGCACGGATATGGGCACTGTAGCTGGCGCGATTAGATCAAGGATCCGTGACTGTCTGTTGACGTGATAGTAAAGCAACATACCACAGCAAAAGCCCGATCCCTCTGGGGAAAATAAGTACTTAGTCAACGATGATGAAACTGTTGAGTTGTGCTTCACGTACCACATCCTTCACGTGTGCCAGAACCTTGTCCGGTTCAATATTGCTGTATCCCTCCAAGATTGCTCGTATCGGCACATCAACTCTCGAAAGACCTTTCAAGTGCGCCATATCCCGGTCATATCCCGGCGAAAGCGCGTTTTTCAACTCTTCCATCAGCATCTTGTGTATATGATCTGGATGTTGGTAGGCGTAATGTTGACAGAACCTATGTCATACGGGGCTGTCCGCTCACATTGACTATGAGCCTTCGTAAACTGTGCCGAGGATTCGAATGTATTTAATAAGTCCCTATTGCATGCTGCTATAAGACAGCAACAAGGCTGGGCCCTCGGCAAATTGGCAAGAACTTCTGGAGCCGGCAATCAGCGGTGAAGGCACCATGCCAGCCACTAAGCATTAGGACTGCAGCATACCACAGGTGCAGCGTAACGATGGCGTGGACAGGATCCCTTTAGTGGTGATATGCTAGGAATGCTGTCTGAAGCACAAATAAAGGCAATATTACCCCAACTAGACTTATCCTGTCAAGGATATTGCACGTAGACAGCCTATCCATGTGGTCCAGTGACCAGTCTCGGCATATGTACAGCTATGTAAGGAAATGGCTTTTCATAGTATGCGTTCCACCCTTGCTCATGACATCTGGGGCAATCTTACTATGTCTTCCAATTCCCTATTCAAAGCACCTGGTTGCAATAGCGCTGCCGAGGGTCTTGATCACCGAGTCGGTGAGTGCCCATGGATTGTGCGGATTGTCAGAGCTCACTCAATGCAGTTGTGGCTGTCCTTGCTTCTCTTGATAGTAGTTCATGGTGCTTTGATGCTGACCGTTATTAGCCAGATTTTGCAAGTTCACGAGTGCAGTAAATTGATCAGCAAGGGGTCGGCAACCAGCGAAGACCCTGCCCGTATCTCGAACCATTGGCAATATTGTGAAATGAACCAAGTCGGTGATGGCACCTCTTATTGCGCGTCTAATCTGCGCAGGTCCGTATCGATGTCTACCCTTACGTCAAGCTACAATCAGTGATATTCTACGTGAGCATATTTACGCATGTTAAAGATTGCAGTTCTATAGAAAATAGTTATTTTCTACGGTCTCGTACAGCCTGTCTGGACTATGTCACAGAGTGGATATCGCAGGCTCTCGCGCTATCGCATCGATATCAAAGGCCTGGATGCTCCGGCAGTAATCCTCCACCACATATTCCGCCTGCTCTGGACTGAGAACGTGACTCGAGATCGTGATGTCAACACGCAACTCGTCTCTGATAGGGTGGATATGCACGTTGGCGCTCGCAGACGGCTTATTAGGAAGTACCTTGTAAGTGGTGTCACACGCCACTCCATCCAGCCAACACACTGGATCAATCTCGTAGTTGCGTACGCGCACAAAACTGCCGATGGGGGTCGTCTCGAGCCACGACGTGCAATTCTTCACAATATCCTGGTATTCCAATGCTGCGCATGACATTGTGTCCAGGAGCTGCTGCTGCACGGTGCGCAAAAGCTCTAGCTTGCATGTCAATGGTTGGAACGACACGCGTACCGGAACGATGCTGGTACATGGCCCAATGATGCGATCCTCATACGGCACATCCAGTTCGCGCCCGTGGAAGACTTGTGTGAAGACGACATCCGCGGGGGCCTCTTCGGCACTACGGGAGATGGGAGCGAAATACCGCAGCAGCGTGACCGCCCATGCAGCTTTGAGAGCTGTAGATAATGTGATGTTGGGCGGAGGGGACACGCGCGGGATTGTTTTCATGACCTTGACTAAATATGCTGGCGCAGCTCGCTCCGCCCCAGTGGGAATGGGCAGTCGGTGCTGGCTTAGCGATGTCATATGTGACCCATGCAGCACACGTCGCCATATGCCGTAGGCGGCGTCCGTCTTCATGGCTTTTGCGGCGCGGAGATGCGTCAAGAATGAGCTGGTGGGAGGCAAGGACCGGCCGTTATAGAACGCGGAAAGATCCTGAATCAGATTATAGAGCGACAAGCCGTCAAACAACGCATGTGCGAGCCGGAAGACGAGAAATGTGTCCCGGGTACTTTTTAAGGTCACCAGTTGCACGTCCAGCGGCGGTTTCCCACTACTCGTGGGGGCCTCCGCAACGGCTCCGCCCTCTGAGCAATGCCGATCCAGATCGTCGACCTCGTAATCGTGGATTAATATCTGCCACTCTTTGAGAACGAGCTGGATCATCTCCCCATTAACAGATGTGAATATAGTGCGGAAGATAGCGTGCCTATCGACCAATGCCTGGCATGCACGGCAGAGTCGGCCTCGGTCAAACTTGGGAGGTAACGCAACGCAGTGGTAGCGGTAGTTCATTACTCTCAAGGTCATCTCCTGGAATTCGGAGAGAGGATGGGCATCGACGACTCTGCTAGATAGCTCTGGCGGCAACTGTTTGTATATCCTCTCGTACTCGTTTGATCCGGAGGGTAAGTTGAGTGTGTCAGTTCGGCTACCGTCCGAATCCGAGCGCCCACCAAATGCAACAGGTTGCGATGCCGCAGCCATGTCAATCACCACCGGGGACTTGAAAATTGTGTCCTCGGTCAAATGGATCCCCTCACGTTTGGCAATAAGAGCCAGTTCGAACGATGTAACGGAATCCCCGCCAAGGTGGAAGAAGTTGCTGTCCAAGCGAACGGCCATCTTCGGCAATTTGAGAACCCGCGAAAGGATATCCCGAATCCTTTGTGCTCTTTCTTCTACTAACAACGGTTCGCTAGGGGCTTTAAGCTGTGGTGAGGGATGGGATTCGGCCAAAGGCTTCGCCACCTTGGCCATGTCCGATAGGATCGGGTGGGCGAAGATATCCTGAACAGTCAACAAGAGTCCATGCTCTTTGGCGAGCATAGACAGACGGGTCGCACCGATTGAGTCTCCGCCGAGAATGAAGAAGTTTCCATTCGTGGAGACACTCGCGGGATCCATGTCGAGGACGGTAGCAGCGAGGGTAGCCATCTGCTTTGCTTCGTCGGTGACTGCCACTTGGGCGCCGGCCCGTCCTAGGCGCTCTGTGTGGTAAAGACTGACTCGATCGCGATCCCACATTGCGACAACCTCACGCAGTCGACGACGGTTCAGTTTCCCAGTGGCTGTTTTGGGGAAGCAAATGAGAGGAACGAAGATTGACGGAACCATATAAGATGGTAACTTTTGCCCCAACCAGGCGGTAATGTCGTGCATGTCCAGATAAAATTGACTGGATGGATCTTGTGCAACCTCCAAGTCGCACGAAAGTTTCGCATGAGGTGGCTCCCCCCAGATATGTTTGGTATGAGGGGATATGAAGGCCACAAGGACTGCTTGGTCATTATTGCACTTGAGCTGGACGCGGTCGACAACCGCCTCCTTGACTTTGGGGAACTGAGCCAAGATACGTTGCTCGATCTCCCCCGGCTCGATGCGCTGGCCATTGATTTTGATCTGGAAGTCCTTCCGGCCCAAGAACACTAGCGACCCATCCGGACAATATCGGACCAGATCTCCTGTCTTGTACAGTCTCTCTGCGTGACCAGGGGCACGAATATCGGCGAGCCACTGCGGACAGTCAACGAAAGTGACTGCCGTCTGCTCTGGATTGTCCAAGTACCCTGATGCAATTGTCGGCCCTTCTAGGAGAAGTTCTCCCACGGATCCGATAGGAAGCAGGCGGTGATGGTCAGCAGGATCAACTACCCAAGTCGCTACCTCGATCCCAGTCCCGATCTTGGCCAGGTCATCGTCCCCGCGCACACCTTCATACACTGTCGCAACCACATTGCACTCCGCAGATCCATAGCAGTGGAGCAAGGCTGCCTGGCCGTCCCATTCCCGAACTAGTTCTCGCCTCAGGGGCTCTCCTCCAGTTATCACCGTCTGCATGCTTGGAACGCCTCGGGGCTCGATCAGGCGCATCGATGACGGAACGGCGAGCACTGTATTCGCCTGCAGATCTCTGGCAGCTTTAGTGGGATCGTTACGCAAGGTCTCCTCGTCGGGAACACAGATGCATGCACCCGTCATCAGCGACAGCAGATGATCCAAAACTCCGACGCCGAAAGCGTAAGAAGCATATTGGAAGACTCGACTCTCTGGGTTCATTCGCAATTTTTTCTGGCGAACAGCGAGCCCACTCGTGATTGCTCCATGAGGCAGCACAATTCCCTTGGGGGTACCCGAGGAACCTGAAGTCAATAGAATGCAAGCTGGGTCCTCGGGGGTGACAGACACCTTGGGCAAACTGCTCGGGAGACAACGTGTCTCTGCAGAAAGATCCGCAATAGAGCTATCGACTACAATCATTTCCGAGTGAAGTTGTTGGCTTGTTTTGGCACACGCTCTCGAGGAGAGAATGAGCTTGGCGCGTGTTTGCCGTATTAGGCCCTGGAGGCGCAGCAAAGGGTGGGAATGGGAGAGCAGTACAAAAGCGGCGCCGGCCCTTAAGACTGCAAAGATGGCAACAGCAGTCCATGGGGTTTTCTCAAACACCAGGGGCACAATATCCCCTGGGCGGATATCTTTCGTCACTATACAATGCGCAACGTAGGCTGAGTATCTGTCGAGCTGCCCGTATGTGAGTTGCTGGTCGACTGCACAGACTGCTGCAGATTCTGCCCGCGTACGGCAAATTTGCAGTATAATATCATGGACACAGACTTGAGACCGTGGGGGGATATGGTTGTTCCATTGCTTGAGCCGTGCGAGGTCCTCAGGATGGACGATATGGATATCCCTGAGTCGTTTCTTCCCGCCAACTACCACCTGGTCATGAACGTGAGCCAGTTGCTTCAGTAGCCGCTGCGCATCCTGCTTAGCAATTGCCTCTCGCGCAAAGGACATCTTGAAGACAAGGGATTGCTCTCCCACTTCGCAGACAAGTGTCAACGGATAGTCCATGCCGATTGTCAGAGCGCTGTCGGCGCTCGGCAGTGGTTGGCCAAAGATGCCATGGCGCATGGCCTGCTGACGCCCTCGCGGCTGGATGACCAGTAGGTTCTGAAATTCGCAGGCAGTAGCTGCCTCGGATCCCACCAGGCGAATGTGCTGGAGGCCCGTTTGCTCAAAGGCAATCATGCGGGCAAATTGCTCATGGACCTGAACGAGGTTTTCCTCGACAGATTGACCATATCGAAGCTGGATTCGAACCGGCACTGTTGCGATCGTAGGGCCAGTAAACTCAGAAATGCCTTTAACATCCGCACCACGTCCAGTCACGGTGACTCCAAATACTACATCATCGCAACCCGTTTCAAGCCCCAGCACAAGAGCCCACGCGAGACGAAGACTGGATGATATGGTAAACTCAGTCCCCACATTTGGGAGTGTATGCTTCAGTTCTATCGTCATTCCACCTTGTCTGGGCGTGGTCCCTCGAAGGACAGGGAAATGGTTTGCCCTTAATCCCGCGAGCTCTGATTTCCAGAATTGGGCGGAAAGAGGGCCGGCATGTTTTCGCAGGTAGGGAATGAATGAGTTGGCGGGGTGGAAATCGATTTTGGCACGGTTATATGCATGCTGTGCCTGCCCACAGAGGATATCGAGTGACCAGGCATCATAGATGGCATGGTGAATGACAATGCGGAATGTGCAGCCGTGTCTGGCAGCGATCAAGAACTGGACCAGGGGCCCATTGTCAACCTGGGGCTTTTTGATGCCTGTACCCGGCTCGTTGTCCTCTGTGACTGTCGACCAAGGAATATCCCCTCGTACGACCACTTGCAGCATGCCCTGCGGCAGACAGGCAATGCGAGTGCGCAGGATTGGGTTCTTCATCCAGACTGTCTCCCACGCTGCCCTGAACAGCTGGAGATCAACGGTAGATGGCAGTGTCCATGCGAAACAGCCATAGTAGGAACCGGGATTTTTAATCGACAAGGACACGAGACCTTCTTGCATAGGTGTGCAGGGGTAAATGTCCTCAATATCGTCAATTTCTACCTTGATCTGCTTCATCACGGCATTGAGTAGAGTGATATTGGCGGTAATCAGCGAAAAGGGCGCACATTCCACGGTCACGCCTTGCGATGAGCTGAGAACCAAGGCTATTCTTTCCAGCGTTCGGTGCTTGAAGATGTCGGCGACAGTAAGCATGAAGCCTTTCTCCCGCAGGCGTCCAACAAGTTTGGTCGCTGCTACCGAGTCACCGCTTTGCCTAAAGAAGTCATCTTCCTTCCGAGGCGTGTGCAGTAGGCCTAGAGTCTCCATCCAGATCTCCAGTAAAACGAGCTCTTCTGATGTGGCAGTGGACCGGTCAGGTATTGGGTTGCTGTCTCCAGCGGTGAGGATTTCTGATGCAACGACCTGTAAGCGCCGACGATCGAGCTTCCCGGATTTGGTCATGGGCATGCTACAGACAAAGAAGAAATGCACCGGGACCATATACCGGGGTACGGACCGGAGCAAGTGCTGTTCAAGTCCCTTAGACAATAAGTCAGAGTGAACAATCCTTACTCCTCGGTGCTCCCTCTCATCTTCCTTCGTCAGTCGTGATAGGTCATGCTCAATGAAGGCAACTAGCTGTGTACGCACAGCCCCCTCCTGGGTCGCCGCAGCGTTGACAGCAATCGCAGCAACATTCCGCACGCCTTGATTCACTAGCTCCGGACAGTCTCTAATATGGTACTCGACTTCCTCGAGTTCCACCCGTTGCCCGTTCACCTTCACCTGGTTGTCTTTTCGTCCAATGTAACGGATAGATCCGTCTAGGTTGTATCGGACCAGGTCCCCCGTCCGGTACAGACGTTCCTTGGGTGCGCTGTACCCAAGCGCCATGAGCCTTCTTTGCCAATCCGCGGTCTGCAGGAAGACTGAACGCGTCCTCGTCTCGTCTCCGAGATACTCCCTTGCCAGTCCCTTTCCCTGGATCAATAACTCTCCCACGGCGCCAATCGGGACCAGCCGGTTCGGGTCGTCTGCATTAACTACCCATAGGCAGGAGTCACATGCAAAGCCGATGTTGCGTGGATCCCAGGAAGAGTTCAGAGCTGGGGACAGTATAGCCGCACCGGCAGTTTCACTCGCACCGTAGCCGTAGATCAGCTGTAGACGGCTGGCCCACTTTGTGAGATGATATGGCTCGATGGGCGCGCCCCCAATCGACAGCACGCGAAGGGTAGGAACGTCCGAGGGAGACAACAGGCTGGCCATGGGTGGAGTCAGGTGCGCCCAGTTCACCCGGTGTCGATTGATAAACGCAGCGAGACCATAGATGCGGTCTTCCTCTGAGGGAATGCAAAGACAGCCACCCACCATGAGGGTCATGAGTAGCTCACGATTACACATGGTAAATGCGTGAGAGGAGAACTGTAGGCGGCGGGTGTCCGGTCCCTGCATAAGCGAACTTGCAGTGGCATGGGTAGAGGCACAGAATGGCCCATGTTCTATCACAACCCCCTTTGGTTCCGATGTACTTCCCGAAGTGAAGACAACGTACAGGGCATCAGAGGGTGAAGATAAGTGCTGTGGAAGTGGGGCATCCTCGTCATGATCCCCTTTCGACACCAGGCAGTCTTCGACGACCACGAGCTTATCCGCCAGACCCCGGGCGAGCGACTCACATGCGCGCGTGCAAGCTACAACGGGCGCTGAAACGGCCTGACAGATTTTACGAATTCGATCGGGTGGATGGGAGACATCGATAAGCACGAATGCCCCCCCAGCCCGTATCACGCCTAGCACGGCGACTACCACCCATTTCGATTTCGCCAGACACAATGGAACACATACCTCGCGGCCAACGCCAAGCTGCACCAGTTGTTTGGCCAATCGAGCAGAATGCCGGTCCAGTTCACTGTATGTCATTTGGCCATCCCATGCCGAGACAGCCATAGCATCAGGGTACTCACAACACTGCCGCAAGATGACCTCTGTGACGCATTCCTCCCTATATGTTGTCTTATTACTGAATTTCATGTTCCATCGTGCCATTTGCTGAACATCTACATCACTGCAGAGATGCAGATCTTCCACCCTCTGCTCGGTATGCCGGAGAATTTCGGTGGCTGTGTGGTGAAAGGTATGTAATACGGCGTCAGCCTCCTGGCGAGACCGAGTTAGGGTGCTGTAGTTAATGACCGTGACAACAGCTCCGTTGTCTTTGTTGTGACGGATTCCCACAATGATATCAATCTATGCATTGTTTTGTAAGTTAATACAATTGTTTGATATTGAGTAATGGTGATTGACAAAGCAACATACCCCATTCATCCTTTGTACAGGATCCTCTCCAACGTAGATCATAGTGTTGCACAGTTGTTCAGGTGCGCCATGCACCGGCTGAGGACGGTTATATATGCAGCTTTCTTCAATTCCGTCCCCTCTGCCGGTCTCGCATAGTAAGCTTCGTAGCCTTGTTGATCCCGTAACGCGGCAGCCATATATATGGGTGTCATTTTGGTCTCCTGTGAAAACCTGAAAGCAAACGTGGTCCTGGGCAGTATAGCATCGAAGCACCACAGCCCATGCCGCGCGCACCAAAGTAATTAAGCCCACGGCTTCTATATCAAGCCACTGATGCAAGCTCTGTTTGTCTTGATCGTCCCATTCTTGAATAATGGATCTGTGTTCTTCCGGGTCATTCGCGGTATTGTGCTGGTTTGGGAGGTTACAAGACGTCGGAATCATGGGAAGGAGGCATGGTAAAGGCAAGGAAATGGCCTCCATAGCTTGCGTATACGAAGTTTGAAAATAAATTTATGGTGTTGGCTCTCTGTTTGGACCTTGGACGGGCGAAACGAGTCTATATACGTGGTCGTAGTAGTATCTCCACATGCAAGGGGGCCTGCGGTGGTGAATATGCAGACTACACCGCGTTATGGAGCTCAACGGCTGAATAGAGCTCACTTCGGCGCGCCGATGGAGTTTGCACGTTATTAAACATATGCCCCGAGTCGGGAGCTGTCTGAAGAATATGGCCATATAGCTGATTGAGGGCTCCCGTCTTCAGCATCTGGTTTTGTCTCACCATGATAGTTTTGACGGCATTGGTTGAGGTCTGATATGCAGAGTAATGTAAGGGGCCTGACAGGGCCAAAAAATGCGGTGAGTGATGCTGAAGTGAGAGAACCATGATAGAAATAACAGGCGAGAGGAGATGGAAACATGCAGATGAAATGGGCTGGTTGCCGCAAAAATTGTTCCTGGGGATCGCAGCTCCGCGCCGTCAAAGCGAGGCCGAGTCTCCTTGCTTTTCTCTGCTTATTCTCATTGACCGACAATCCCGTGGCCTCGAATCATCTGCAGATATTCGGATCGTCATGGGTTGAAGAATACCCCAGCGGTGAGGCCCAACAGTCAATCGTTTCTAAGGGTCGGAACCAGGACTGTCGGAAGACTTGTCCGCGAAGGTTGTGTTTCTGGGGCCGGCCGGCGTACAGGACAAGAAATGTCCGGAGATTATGGAGGACCTCTTATCTCGTGACGAGTAGATCGGCCAACCCTGCTGGAACCCAAAAAGGAGGAAACTGGTGAGAGCACGCCACAACTAAACGAAAGTCGGCCATCGCGGCTTGGGACTAGTCGAGCGTTGCGGGGCCATCTTTTAGCAGGATAGCCTTCCCAATCATCCAACAGTATACCAAAAGTATATCAACACATGGTCCGAGTTACATCGTTCATCCACCAATGTATAAGACGCTGTGGGATCATCACTCCGTGTCACCGCCGATCCTCCTTGCAGTCAGGACATTCTAATACCATCATCCCATTGACCAGATGCATTGACTAGTGGATGCATGATCTGAGACATATATTCCATGCCTCAAAGGACTGGTTTTCCTGGTCATTTTAGGCTTAAGATCTCGTTGCACAGCATGTCTGATATTGAGAGGGATCAATGTTCCCATAGTTAGGGTACCGAATCCTGTTCCCCCCCAAAAATAGAGTCTTGACGGGAGCAACTGCATCCAACAGCGGTTCAGGATGAGCGGTGAGAAAAGTGGAATGTCAGCTGTATTTTGGAGATATCTGATGCCCCGTATTCGAGGGCCAGCCACATTGCACGCCACTCTATAAGATATTTTGAACTCACCACATATGATAAGGGTACGAAGCTGCCTCGCACGCTACTTTATAAGATATCTCTGCAGTTACCACATATGATGGGGGTACGAAGCCTACGCCCCATTAGAAAGGCAAAAGACACGTTTGCATTAAAATCTGACTCGAGGGTACTGGTCACCGGCGCCAATGGCTATATTGCGAGCCATGTAGCAAACGAATTGCTCAAGCTGGGATATCGCGTGAAGGGCACTGTTCGCGAGCCGAAACCCTGGCTCGATAAGATTTTCAATGATCGCTACGGCCAAAACAGATATACTTCCGCCATATTGCACAGCTATGATAATGTTGGCAAAAATTGTGACATACTGGAAGGGGTAGAAGCGATCATACATCTGGTGCGTATATTCTAGGTCTCTCATTCAGAGATCTTCGTGCCCAGCGCCTGTGTCATTAACAGGTGTAATCAGTCCGGAAATATCGTCGTAACAGACAACCCGGGGGTGATTCTGCCTTCAGTTAAACTAGTTACAAATGTGCTGGAAGCAGCGGCGACGAAGCCATCCATCACACGGGTAGTTTTAGCATCGTCGTCCATGGCAGCCTATACCCCCATTCCCGACAAGGAAGGGGTGATCATTACGGCAGGTAATTGGCAGATACAAATTGTTGCACACAATCAAGTGATTCGAAGTCTGACCGTTTAGACACCTGGAATGACCGCGCGGTTCGAGAGGCTTGGGATGCTCTTCCAGCCCAGCTATCAACGACAGTTGATTCTCAATGGAAAAAGAGGCTCGCCATTTACTCCGCATGCAAAACGGAGATGGAACGACAGGCCTGGAATTGGATCACAAAGAATAAACCATCGTTTGAGTTTAACGCCGTCCTGGCAGCCTTTACGGTAAAAACCGTGCCTCTCTCCCCGTAACGGGCTACGTGACTAATTTTAGTAGGTAGGGAAGATCATTCATAGACAAATCGGTGGCTCCACGATGGGCTGGGTCCGCGGCCTCCTGAAAGGAGAAAAGCAGCCATTACTTCTTGTGCCTCCGAGTATGTGTGTATCTGACGACACTAGAGCGTCGTTTCCAGTTAACCGTGGCTTAGAATGGTTTGTCGATGTGGAAGATGTGGCCCGCTTATTCGCTATTGCCGCCTGCGACTCTACCGTACGAGGACAGCGATTGTTCGCCTTTGCGGAGTCCCACAATTGGACAGACATTATTCAAATATTGCGCGCCTGTCAACCCAGCCATCCGCTGATCCTAGAACCGCCAGCAGAAGAAGGCAGGGACTTGGCGAAGATCCTTCCGCGAGGACGAGCATTGGAGCTGTTGAGGAAATGGTACGGGCAGCGACATTGGACGCCGATCGCACTCAGCATCAAGAGAGGGCTGGAGAGCCAGTGACAAAGTATGTTCACTAAATGATCAGACCCATGGCGAGGGGACCTAACCTATAGCTTTAATTTTCCTCGGAATGAACTTTCTGTGGTCTGAGAATGAGCCTTTCGCCCCTCCGTATACAGCCCTGAACCCTTGCCAGGCTACTTATTCGGTTCTTAGTGGACTAGAACTATTTCTACTGGTTGCTAAATCCTTATTGGAAGGAGAGTATATACGCGAGGGTTTCAGCGAGAAGAACATTAGGGTCAAAGGAAAATTTAGGTCTTGAAGTTCTTAACGTGAAATGCGGGCAACATATCAGAGGAAGTAAAAGGCTTGGATTATGATATCCGGTCGGAAATGTAACAGCATGGATCTTTGTACAAACAATGGCTATCAAGTTGTGGGTATAACTAGCAGAAGAATTCTAGACTGATACCCGGTGATCAGATGTCGGGTGGGACTACTCCAGGTTATTTGATTGAGATAGCTACCACTTGATATTAAGAAATAAACATAGCTAATCTTAAATCAGGTCGTCTTTCCTTGGAGAGTGATTTCTAATTATACTGGACAATCTGGGTAATATACTGATATGGAGTATAAATATGATGGCACTTCTCTCAGCATACCTCTTTAGAGAATGCCCCTAAGAGTTTGTATCAATTTGACTTTTTCCTAATCACTTCTTAAGGCACCTACCCTCTATAAAATCTACGTTTAAGGATGGCGAGCTTATTAGTATATATATGCGTAGCAGTATAACTTGCATTTCACGTCTAGCCTTCCAACTAACACATCTTGCACTCAGACAGACATGCATGACTCAGGGTTTCCTTTGCCAAACAGCTGGTGATATTTGAAGAGGGTAACTTCTATCTGTGATATAATTTCCAAAAGAAGCTTTCTATAAGCCTATCATCATTGAGCTGAGGTACATCGAATGGGAGAGTGTGAGGTGGTAAGAATCCCATGCGCACGCTAATTATGTATGATCCTGCTAATGCTACTAATATTGATAAGCAAAGCACTCCCATCTGCATTAAAAATACTATTCAAGGACTGTAAATCTATATGAGTTATTCCAGCCCTATGTAGGCATGCTAGTGCCGAAGCGAAATATATACCCTACCACTTCCAGGAATATCTCATTAAGCAATGCTCATTTAACACTCATTATAAGGAGCCACCACTGTAAAGCAGACGAACCCATCAAACAAGCATGAAGCAACTCTTTCCACTCGGTGCGTGCCTCAGTATTTGAGGACTCAAATATTCTCAACCCTACAATAGTTTACATCACCGTGAGGGATAAGTTAGGTATCTTATCCCACAGTCCTCTATGACTCATCACTACTTATTTCCATTTAAAGTGCTGAACTAGTGGAGTGTGGTAATCTCCTCTAGAGAGCACTCTTGCTATGCTAATTCACTTTTAAATAGAGTAAATTCTGTATATAAAGCTCTGTTGTATACTGGAAGGAGCCTTAATCTATAATAGGATCTAGTAAAGCAGTGTGCCAGTGTCAAGGTTAGGATAGCCTTAGTTATGTATATTAACTAGACCTAGGGTTCTGTAAATCTGTTTGCCCATAATAGTTAAATTCCTATCCTATATATGTGAGTAATTGCGTAGTACAGAGAGATCACTAACTAGGATTTAATATCACCTTCCTTAGCAAACTCGAAATATGGACAACCTAGACAGAGATTAATGAGTAAGACAATTTCTTTAGCAGCTCTTAGTATAAACACAGGCTCTGAAGCCCTGCAGTCTGGACTGGGTCCAGGATCTGGTGCAGGAACGGGATCAGAGACTTACATAGCTACGTAGGTGATTCACAACGCATTTGCCTCAGCGTGGCTACATGCTCAACTATCATTCGACCGCCACCGATGGAGTCTGAACCTAATTCAGCACAACAATCCGAAGCAGTGTTCACTATTCTAGCCGATATAATCAGGAACGACGATTAGCTCCGAGCTGCGGAAGAATGTAACGCCACCAGTGTCCGCAGATTTGCCCGATCACCTATTACGCTCTGGGATGACCACAGCCAATACGAGTGTTGATCGCATTGACTGAGGGAAGTCGGTTGGAGCAAAGACGAGAAAATGAAGTAAGTTCTGATACTCGGGTCCAACTCCAGCTGCATCTGCCCAGACCCGGGTCATGGATCATGGTGCTTCCTCTGATTGCCTTATTGGAAGGAGCCAAAGGGTTTTCGGGAACATGCAGACCTCTATGATGGCCTAGCCTGGCTGTGGAAAGTGGTCAAGTGAAGCCAAATGACAGGGGGCAGCTGAGCACGTGTCCTTGCCAGCACGGGGAAAATTTCAGCAATAGCTAGTGTCTTCTTGCAGCGCCAGACGCGCCATGGGCAGATAATTGCATATTTTCAGAAGGGTTCGATGCTCTCGGCCATATTTGCGCAGTTGACATGAGGGAGCACACGTGGAGGAGTCTCCGCATTTGATAGGTTGATGGGGTAAATCCCGCCAAGGACCGCCAAGGCCAGCCGAGACCGCGCCAAGAGCACTAGCCAGCCAATCCGCGTCTTCCTTTGCCTCACTCGACCCTCTTCCCGCTCGGATTTGGCTGGATTGCCAAGAACATGGTCAGTCTTGCAATCTTGCTGAGTTGCTTCGCTCTTGCTTCGCTCCCAGACAAGCAGGCGAAGATAGGCGAAACGTGCCTTGGGCTGGTTGCCTGCTGATGTCAATTGAGTGGTTTTCTCCTGCCAACCACGGGTGGGCCCCCAAATCCCGACCTCGACGCCCCCTGTGATGGGGGGCAATACCAAGCCGCTTGTGAGAAGCCCATTTTCCCCGGAGTGCGAATCAGACAGAGGCGCGGAGGAACGTGTCAGGTCGAGTATACGAACCGGGCATGATTCCTTGCCACGATCTATGCGAACGCACCTGCAGCTGCACTAGCGGGCGTCTCAAGCGCATGGTTCTAGGTGTTGGAAGAAAATGTCGCGTGAGGTAGCGATACAATGCATAGCAGCATAAAAGCCCCGTGGCTCGCTGTCTGAGTCTATTCAGGATCAAGACCTCAACAACTTGCCTCACTCTACACATACAGTCAAGATGGTGCTCAGCCAGTATGACTACGTCTTTGCCATTGGCACTCTGTTTGCCATGCTGGATGCCTACAACAATGGTGCAAGTATGTTAATGTCTCTTTAACCTGCTCTTTAGACGATTTGCTGACATTACCTGTCTGAAAGATGATGTGGCCAACTCCTGGGCTACCAGTGTTTCCTCCAGATCGGTTACCTACCGACAAGCCATGATCTTCGGCACCGTGTTCGAGATGCTCGGTGCCATCACGGTCGGCGCTCGGACGGCTGACACCATCAAGAACGGTATCATCCCCAACTCGGCCTTCCGCGGTGATGCCGGTGTGCAGATGCTTGCCTTTACCTGTGCCCTCGCCGCTGCTTCCTCCTGGGTTATGTGGTGCACCAAGCACTCGGCCCACGTCTCGTCGACCTACTCCCTCATCTCTGCCGTTGCTGGTGTCGGTGTTGCGACCGTCGGTGCTTCCAAGGTACAATGGGGATGGAACCACGGAAAGGGACTGGGAGCTATCTTCGCAGGCCTGGGCATGGCTCCCGCCATCTCGGCCGCTTTCGGTGCTATTATCTTCATGCTGATCAAGCTCATTGTCCACATGCGCAAGAACCCCGTGCCATGGGCCGTCTACAGCTCTCCCTTCTGGTTCCTCATCGCCGCCACGGTCTGTACCCTGTCCATTGTCTACAAAGGTTCGCCCAGTCTCGGTCTGAGCAAGAAGCCCGGCTGGTATATTGCCGCTGTGACCCTGGGTTGCGGTGGTGGTGTTGCTATTCTCTCCGCCATCTTCTTCGTCCCGTTTGTACACGCCCGTGTAATCAAGCGGGATCACGGCGTCAAGTGGTGGATGTTTATCCTCGGTCCTCTGCTGTTCAAGCGTCCCGCTCCTCAGGGGGCCGACCGTGCCAAAGTCCCCAACTACGCCGTCGTCCAGGACGAGGAGGACCACGAGGAGGACGCTGCCCAGGCATCCCCCGCTCCTTCCGAGCAGACCCTTTCCGAGTTTGACAGCACGAACCCCAAGACTGAGATCGAACCCATTACCTCGCCTGCCATCTCCCCCAATGAGAAGCGCCTTGTCACCAGCGAGGCCAAGCAGCTCACCTACAAGGAAATCATGGAGGAATCCAACAAGCGCCTGAACGCTCGTCTGCTCAAGAAGCGCGGACCCCTTGGATGGGCGATGCGCACCCTCCGCGACAACCCGATGGGCGCCGGCGAGATCTACGAACTGAAGAACATGAAGATCCTCCTGAAGCGTATCCCCGCCATCATCACTGCCGGCTTGCTGTACGGCCTGCACTACGACATCCACGCTGCCCAGTCCGGTATCCATGGTACTCCCGAGGGAGAACGGATGCAGCGTGTTTACGCTCACGCCGAAAAGTACCCCAACGAGGTCGAGCACACTTATTCGTTTGTACAGGTCCTGACCGCTTGTACTGCTTCCTTTGCTCACGGCGCCAACGATATCGGTAACTCGGTCGGCCCCTGGGCCGTTATCTACTCCGCCTGGAAGACGGGTAATGCGGCTGCCTCCAAGGCCCCTGTGCCTGTCTGGCAGCTTGCCGTTCTCTCCGGATGTATCTCTATTGGTCTCATCACTTACGGCTACAACATCATGAAGGGTATGTGCACCGTCTGTATGCCACAATCGAGACACAGAACTAACTGAGCAATAGTCATGGGTAACAAGATCACCTACCACTCCCCCAGCCGCGGTTGCTCGATGGAAATGGGCGCCGCCATCACCGTCTTGGTCTTCTCGCAGTACTCTCTCCCCGTCTCGACCTCGATGTGCATCACCGGCGCCACCGTCGGCGTCGGTCTCTGCAACGGTACCCTCAAGGCCGTCAACTTCCAGCGTGTGGGTCTGTTGCTGCTGGCCTGGATTATGACCATTCCCATTGCTGGTACCCTTGGTGGTGTCCTGATGGGGCTGTTCCTCAACGCCCCTCACTTCTCTTCTTAGGTTTCCTTTGAACATGTTCTATTCTCGTTTCTTTCTGTTATAGACTGAATGTCTGCGATACCATTTGGGCTGGGTTTACGGTTAAGGGTTTACCATAATTGATTCGGATATTGATACCATGTTATTAGCAATGCATTCGAGTGGAGTGGATAGAGAAAAGTCCGAATAAACACCAGAGACAGCTCTCATAAAAGTCAAAAACATCCGTTGCATTTTGTCAAAAGTAACGTTACTTTGCTAAAGAAGAAACGCTACATATAATACAGATGGCTTAGCATGACGACGCCGCCCATGACAACTAGTATATAGCCTTTTGGGATCAGCTTGCGGTTGACCTGTTCAAGTCAATAACCACTCAGGCTGCGGTTAAGGGACAATCTGCCCAGGCGTAGGTTTTTCAGGTGTCCGTCACGCCCAATTCGATCCTAACTCAAACTCATCGCGTCTTCGCCTCAACTAAGAGACGGAAAATCTTTGTTGAAGATATCGGACGTCCATTTCGTCCCTTCAAGTGATTAGACAGCCATATGCCCTGACTTCGCCATAGTTCCCCATCTTTGAGAGATTTGCCCTATACAGTCACTAGCACGAAGCAATTCTCAAACACCAAGGTTGAATTGTTAAGCTTGGTTAGTTCAATGAGGATATCTGATTTTGATAGAGTCTTTATATGCTCTAGGGGAGACTCTAAATCACAGACGACGACACAAACTTGTTCCCAAGCGAACCTTCTAATGCAAATACTTAATCCACGCCAGACTGCCGTGGATTTCGGTCGATAGGAACGGGTCAATAGGGCTTGGCCACCTATGGCTCTCTGAGTTAAAGTTTCTTTTGGTTAGGGGCTGGTCGTATTTTGAGGCTGCGTCCAGAAGGGTAGGCTGGACCGGATCCTGCACGAAAATAGAATGGCTGTAGTCCCAGTAAGCAACTAATATTAAAAAACCTGAGAAGCCACGCACATCCTCGCTAGTATCTGCGCTGCCTTTCTTTATCCGGTAATAGGACACTACCGAGCATGGTATTGCACTACCATTCCCAGTACGCTCCGATGGTTGTCTGGAGACCTTTTAGTTGAGTGGCTTACTGGTTGACGAAGACACGCTACCCGACTCAAGGGAGGAAACGAGAAATTTAGACTTATCAGCAAATATTGTGAAAAGCACACAGTCAGTCCAAGAGCATGGCTCTTGCTAGTCCATGGACTTTACCCATTCTGTTGATCGCCTGCATTACTGGACTAAAAGCGTATGAAGTAGACGTGAGAATTTCGGATAACCCAAGTTCATACCGAGCTTATCCTTTCTACTTGTACAAGGGTAATGGTTTGAACACGGATCTCCTTCTTGAATGACATACAAAATTCCAAAAGCCAACGAAATATCAACCACATCGACTATATATAGGCTGT